>JANHFM010007122.1:24725-35885 GCA_032468115.1 Grayia smithii
AGGAAGGAAGGAAGGAAGGAAGGAAGGAAGGAAGGAAGGAAGGAAGGAAGGAAGGAAGGAAATGCCCATTGAGTAAGATACAGTAATTCATTTTATCTCACCAACTATTTCTATGACCTGTGCTACTACTACCTCTTTGCTAAAAGGGTCGATGGAATGCTAACCTTCTCACAACAAAACAATTAAGGGCACGTTTCAAACATTCAATTGGATACTATTTTAAATTCGAGATACCCCAGATTAGAAATGCTCCATCTCCAGAATGGGGCAGCTTCTTTCAAGAGCAAAACAAACGTTTTCCAATTGTTTTGGAATCGTCTTGAATTTCAAACGCTTCCAGAATGAAGGAAAATGGGGCGCTTCACCTCAAAACACAAAAGGGGATTATTATTAAAAAATTTTGGGGGGGAAGGGGGGAATTCAAAAGCATTTTGGATTCAAAAACGGGACGTTTTGAATGCCAGTTGCTGGAAGTTTTCAGAAAACAGACCAGACAACCATTTGAACAGAGTAGTAGAAGGTCTCCTGTCTTGAGCAGGGGAGTTGGATTAAAAGGCCAACTCACTGCTTCCCCATTTCCGATCCCAAACCCAGGAAACAGTGATGACTGACAGCAGAGGAACGGCGAGCAGTTTAAGAAGAGAAAAGAGACAACCAGGGAACTGTAGCAACTCTAGAGCTTCGGTGGCGCACTTAATTAGTGCTCTGGCTAAGTGTTTCCACATAGCTCCAGCTACCTGCAATTAATGCAAGTTCTAATCTCACCAGGCTCAAGGTTGACTCAGCCTTCCATCCTTTCGGGGTAGGTGAACTGAGGATTGTTGGGGGCAATAAGCTGACTTTGTAAAAATGCCACTCTGGGGTCGGGGGGCAAAACCCCCCAAATAATAAGCAAGCATATACAAGGAATGAAGGAATTTGCTAAGCACATTGAGTTGTGCTTGAAATTGTAAGCCGCCCTGAGTGTCCGGAGAAGGGCGGGATATAAGTGGAAATTAAAAAAAAAAAAAAAAAAAGTGGCCTCCATTTTGTCTCACACACAAAGTGGCAGCAGCTTCCAGAATTGCGCTATGCAGCCACGCGATAAAGCAATCCATTGCAGTGCTCTGGAAGAGGAGGAGGCTGTTTGGGCTGCTGGGTGGGAATCAGCCCTGTGGCGATCCGGTGAGAGTGGGAAAAGGCCTGTGAGGCTAGGGGGCAGGAAGTGGAGCATCGGGCATTGAGATGGTGGTGGAGGAGGTCTTGGGAGGGCCGGGGCAAGCGAGCCTGGGCCTCTGCTCAGCTTCCGAGGACCTTCCCCATGCCTGAGGCATATCATGCTCTACTTAATGACCTGCATGCTTGTTTAATGATTCAGCACTCATTTTTGGGTGGGGAAGGGAACGGCCAAAGCCCAGAATATACTTTTTTTGAGTCTCAAATGCTGTATTTGAGATTGAGAATCGGTATTTTTCCGATTCTATCATTTTCTTGAATTTCTGAAAAATGAAATTTGGTTCATTTTGAAACCCGGTTCTTTTCCCCTCACCTGTTAGTCCGGTTCTTGATTTGATATAAATATAGTATTTCTAAGCAGATCATTTATTTACATATTAAGCAGTTTATTAATTGGATAATTGAAATGAAAATGTTAGTGGAGATTTCATAATCTTAATGTGCCACGCAGATCCAGATTGTTTCAGTAAATCATAACTACCTTAGTTAATTGTGAATCACACAAAGAAATGAATTTCAACAGATTCCAGTTGGGGAATGATACTGGTGGTGGTATTAGTTTGGCCAAAACAGCAGGTAACATTTGAAACCATTCCGGTAACTAATTATAGAGTTCTTTTTTTTTTTTTAGCTTTTATTTGACCAGCATCTATGATCACTCAATATTTGAGGCCTTTAGTAAGGTGGTGCAGAAGCTCATTCCACAGCTACCCACTTTGGAAAACTTGCTGAATATCTTTATATCAGTAAGTAGCAGTTAATTTATTCCACATTTTGAAGGGGTGAATAATGTGATGAAAGTTAGCAAATGAGTGGTTTTCATTTAGAAGTTGGAGATCTTGGAAAGAACTTTTGCCTCCAAAGCAGAGGTGGGTTGGAGATTGCTCAGTCTTGCTGAGCTTTAACAATGATTTGGTTTATATTAGACATTTTAAACTAATAATCTTTGTATATCAAAGATTTGGATTGCACGCTAGTACAATTATTAAAATATGTGGTGTGTTGTATTGAAACTTTATATTGTGGATATTTTTATCTCCTACGTATATACAGTAAAGTATTGCAAAATAAATAAAAGCAAATGAATCTTGGGACAAATGTGGGCATTTGTGAGCTATAATCTTAATTTAAACCTGTCTTTTCATTTTCTGAAGAACTCGGGGATTGAGAAAGCTTTTCTTTTTGATGTTGTCAGCAAGATCTATATTGCAACAGACAGTTCCCCTGTTGACATGCAATCCTACGAGTTATGTTGCGACATGATTGACGTTGTCATTGATGTTTCTTGCATATATGGGTAAGTAAATGCTCTAGAAGTATGGAACAACAATCGTGAAAGAAGTCTGACCTCTAAGATCCTTTACTGGTCAGGGATATTTTGAGAAATGCAGGATAACCTTAAAATTGTGAAGGATTTAGTTTATAAGGTAGAGGATGCTACGCCGCCCTGTTTATTGTTGGCATAATTTTGTTGTCAATACTGACTTTGTCTAGGATCCTGAGCAAACGTCCTTATGAAACCTGGTATGTCTCACGTCATGATCACAGTACAGGTATTCTGTCAAAATATAACTGCTGCCCAGAGTTACCTTGTCAATGAGATGGGCAGCATATAAATTTAATGAATAAATAAAATAACAAAGGTCTTTCAGTATTATGGTAATCTGATTTTTATATATTAATATAAATGTAAGGATATTAAAACATAGTTTTAGATTAATCAAGCTAAAAAGCAAATGTACATTTCTGAAGTTGTTATAAATTATAAAGATTGTACATTTGTTGTAAAGTTCTGTTCAGTTGCTTAAATATAAATGCGGCATCTGAGTTGTATCAAGTTTAAGTGCTCAGTCTAAATCTCAGGTATGTTGAGTCTTTCTCCTTCAACCTACTCTAGGTTAAAAGAAGATGGCAGCGGTAGTGCATATGACGAGGAATCTATGGCAATTATTAAACTCAATAACACAACTGTTTTATATTTAAAAGAAGTGACAAAATTTCTAGCCTTGGTGTGTATCCTCAGAGAAGAAAGCTTTGAACGCAAAGGTGAGCAAATGGGCTTGTCTGCCTCATAATTTTGTTCCGTCAATCAATCTTTATCACAGTCACGGACCAACAGCACAAACACCACTATTAAAAACAATCATCATAGTTTTGTTATTTTTTCCAAAATAGAAAATACGCTCTGCTTCAAACTCAAGGCAAAACAGTTTCCTCTGAAATATTTAATCTGAGCTGGCTGTGTCTTAGAGCAGCAGTCCCCAACCTGTACGGCTGGGCAACCCGGCGGGGGAGGGGGCAAGAGGGGAAGGGTGCCACACAAGAGGAGCTGTGCCGAACAGGCCAGGGGGGTTGGGGACCCTTGGCCTAGAGAGGTGAAAGTTGGAACATACCTCAAGTGTTCCAAGTATCACAGAGCAACCTTAGAAATGCTTCAGATGTTCAGTTCATTAGAAGCAGAGGCTGCTCAGAATGTTCCATAAAACTGTTACTTATCACTCCTTTTGGCGAAATTGTTTTAAAACTGCATTAAATGTTGCCCTTACAGACAATGAAATAATTATTGTAGCAGGGGAGGGAGGGTAATTTCTCTTAGCTTGAATACCTTATCTAAGTAGCCATATAATAAATTAAAAACCGTTATTTTTGTCAGCTACCCAGAGTCACTGAGAGTGAGTGGGCGGCCATGTAAATTTTCTTAAATAAGTGTTTGAACCCCTGCACAAATGACAGAAACTCACAAAAAAAGAGCATTATTCTAAAATTACATTAAACGCCATACAGTATAGGTAGTCCTTGAGTTATGGCAATTGGGGCTGGGATTTCAGTTACTAGATGATGCAGTTGTAAAGTGCAATTGCATTGCTTAGTGACCCAATCTTTGCAGTCCTAGTTGCCATCATTAATCAGATCCCATGGTCAGTGGGGAAGCTGGAAGGAACTGAAAGTCCACGGCTGGCAGCAGCATAAGTGGCTGCTTCCTCTCTTGTGGTGGTGGTTGGGGGGGAAAGTAGGAAGAAGGTGTGTTGGATATGTTTGCCGCCTTGAATTATTTGTAAAAATAAGAAAAGTGGGATAGTAAACAAATAAATAAATAAATAAAGAGCCTCGGTGGCGCACTTAGCTAGTGCGCTGCTAAGTGTTTCCACTTAGTTCCATCTGCCTGCAATTAGTGCCGGTTCGAATCTCACCATGTGCCTGTTGATGGCCAATTTGTCAGGGTGCCAGGCTTCTAGGAATTATCTGGAGTTTTTGGACTTGGCTTAGTCCAAGGTGCTCACAGTTTCCCAGCTGAAACTATGGTGAAGTGTGTCCATGTATGGTGTAATTCAAGAGTTTTCATCCTGTCTTCTGACTGCTGGTTGGTGTTCCTGGATGCACTCTGCTAGTCTTATGCCTGGCTGTCTTACATGGTGGACTGTGACAGCTACAGGCAGAGTACCACCCAACACCTGGAGCTGGTCCAGCAGGATATCATGATTAATGATACTGAACACCTGCTAAGAGGTGAAGAAGAGCAAGGATGGATGCATCACCCCATTCCCACTCCTTGAGGTGGCCGTGTGATGTGGGCCATTTTCATCCTGTATTCTGGCTTGAATCTTGACTGAAAGGGGCCCAGATCATCCCTAAAAAGGAAAGGTTGGAAACTGGTTGAAAACTGATCAGATTGCTTGGATTGATACCATCTGAATCTGTCTTTTCTTTATGCATTAGTCTCTCTCTGTTAGAAGACTAGTATACATTCTCAAATATTTGCACAAAATTCTATGTGTTTTCCAAAATGCTTTTTAAAGAGAGTTATTTGATAACCTTTTTGGAGATTTTCTGTTGAGTAGGTTGATAGAACATTTTTTTGGTAAGCCAGGAAAAGAAGAGGTAGGGAAGCCTCTAGAAAAGCTTGCTTACCATACTTTCTTTGAAATGCACTTCTCTTAGAAGTGATTATTTGCCTTTTCCTCTTTTTTTTATAAGAAACCTCTGAAGAGTCCTTTCTAAAGTTTGTCTTTCTGTTGTTGTCTTTGCAAATGCCTCGGATATCTGCTAATAAGCCTGCTTTTCTTTGCCCAACCCAACTTTCAAACATTTTCCCGGGAGAACTTGCTCAGTTCAGCATTCTGGAATTATTCTGATTGATTTATCCCATATAAAGAGAGTGCTCAGGGAGTGCTGTGAAGCACTAGGGACCATTATATAAGTCTAAGTGCTATTGCCATGAAAAATACTGAAAACTGAGCGGCAGTCTCTTTCTCATAGTAGAGAATCGTAGCTTCAGTCCTAAATCCAAGGGAATTGATATATTTTTTTGCAACTGTCCATTGGGAAGAGAGCGCCTGCTTGATTGCAGCATCGCCGGCTGTGCTGCTTATCAACTCTTAGGTGGCCGAGATCACTTTTCTTTTTTCTTTTTTTTTCAATTACGTTTTTATTTGTTTTCCTCTCATACACATCTTTATATGTACACTCTCTTATACATCGTTCATCATTCAACTTATCATTTTTGTTTGTTCGGGATTGTTTCTTTACCATTTTTCTTTGTTTCCCCACAACCTTTCTTTAAAAAAAATAAAATAAAAAAAAATAAAAAGCTGAGATCACTTTTCACTTTCAAGCACCTCTCTTTTTGTAAGGGGGAACGGCATGAGCTGCAAGAAAGGAGGGGGCTGCTTCCCAACAAGAGGGCAGGAGGGGAATTGGAAACCGTGTGGTTTTCTGTGGGAGCATGCAGGGCAAGGAAGCAGGCGTGCAAAGATGTTGTGCTTAAAACAACCGTTCTGCATCTGAAGTGGGTTGTTTCCCTCTTACTGGAATTTTTATCATCCCAGATGATACCTTTTGAGCTCAGAAGAGGGCAGATCGAATCCACTGCATCTCGGTCTCCAAAGTTTCCACATTACATCTCTCGTTTTCTGAGATCTTCCCAACTGACGCCTCTCTTCCCTCTCCTCTCCATCCCTTTTTCTTCGCAGGCCTAATAGACTACAATTTCCATTGCTTCCGGAAGGCCATCCACGAGGTCTTTGAAGTGGGCATTTCCTCTCACCGCCCCTGCGGCCATCAAGCAAACATTCCCAATTTGAAAGCAGTGACTCATAACGGCACCCCGAAGGAGGACTGAGTCGGGACGGCCTGGGGCTTGCTTGGCTACCCTGGGTCTGGATCAGGGCAGGAGCAGCAATACGGAGGACGGGCGACACAACGTCATCCGTTTCGTTTGAAGCAAGCAGAGTCTGCCTTGGGGACTTGTCATAGCTCATAGGGACACCCGGGAGTGACCGAGAGGAAGCCAAGATACAGAGTGGTGCCTTTCGTTGTAATTAGGCAGGCAGTCTCTCCTCCATGGAGGAACTTCCTTGTTTGTTTCAGGATTCAACAGCAGGCGATGTGCTCCAGAGGCTCTGAAATTCAAGCGTGGTCCATAATTTATTTGAGTACACGCTCAACACATTCCACTTGAGTTATCGCATACTTCTGTGGTAATGCCTGAAAAAAGTAATGTATCCTGTGACCTCTCCTCTGCAAACCCGTGGAATGAAAGCGCTTATCTGCTTTTCTAGCTCTAACTGTCCTCAGAATTGTTTGAAATGTCATGAATTGTCAAGCTTTTGGTCACTCGGTATCAGTTCCTGCATTCATTCTTGCACTGTTTTTTTACTCATTCTTTTACACTATTTTTCTGAAGCCTCTTTGGGCAGCGCTGGCTCCCTCAGCTAGGAAAGGGAGGTGAGCGCCTTCCCTTAGAGTGCGGCACGACTGATCAGGAGAAACCTTTACACTCTTCACAAATAATTCCATTTCATCCTGCCATGGCTAATATGGCTAATATGGCCATTTTATTTTTTAAAAATGATATGTACGGCTTTGACAAGAATGGAGCAATTATAGGTTTGGGTTGCTAAAAGTTGCAAACAATTTTGCTCATTTTTAACAACATGTGAAACTTCCTTCAGTAGGAATACCTGTCCGGAGCCGGGGGAGAGATAAGTGGCAGTTGGTGGTGGCGTTCCTTTGGGGCCGGACTCCAGCTCAGCACACTGCTGCTTTGCCCACTACTTCGTGCTGAGTGGGATGCTGGCTGGCGGCTGGCTTCTCTCCTTGACCCTCTTGCCTTTGCTCCCCGGCAGGCGCGATCCCGGCGGCGCCCTTAACGCCTCTGACGCGTTTCTTCCATGGCGCAAGCAGGGCCGCCTGGCCACAGGTCAAGGCGAGAAGCCAGAGCCGGGGAGAGATGAGCGGCTGTTGGCAGCGTTCTTTCAGGGCCGGACTCCGGCTCAGCACACTGCCGCTTCGCCCACTACTTTGTGCTGAGCAGGGCGCCGGCTGGTGGGTAGCGGTGGTGCGGGCGCCCCTCGGTCAGCTGAGGCTGCAGCATCTTGGAGCCAGATGAATTAAGGTAAGCTGGGGGATCCGTTGTTCTGGCTCCAGAGCTCCGTGGCTGAGTGGGCGTGGCTGAGTGACGTCAAGTTGATCATGCCCACCAGGCATTGGGGCGTGTCGAGTTGGCCATGCCCACCGTTGCGGCTCCCAGGGGTTTGTTTTCTGTTGGAAACAGGTCCAAGTGGCTGTTTGAGCGTTAAAGGTTGCAGACCCCTGCTGTAGATCATCTGTGTTTGGGCAGGTAAATGCCATTCAGCACTTCCAGAGCCTCAGACTCTGTTCTTTACTCAAAATGTCAATGTGAGTTTGTTGAAGGTTTAACAGATGCATTAACACTCTTCACAGGTGATTGCATTCTGCCAGAAGGTCATGTCCGGAGCGGATATGTTCCCAGACTACATTAATAAAAGATCTTTATTTCGACAAATGTTTCTCCTCTGAATTAAATACAAGGAAATACATTTTTTGTATTTCCAATGGGAAGTTTTAAAGTCACACGTGTTGAAATAATTTAGATTATTATAGTTATTTAAGATTTAATCTTTGATTCACATTCTGGAATTGGTAAAAATTCAACAGTCCAAGTCCTAACCAAGGAGCTAACAGCTGTTGTTACTAGTGGTAGTTGCCCGTCTTAATACCTTGCAGAAATTCTACCTTCTCTTTTCAACTTGTAAGCAAACCCAACCACCTATTTATGGACAAACAGTAATGTAATTCTCTTGGGAAACTCTTTCAGATATTACCGTGTTTCCCTGAAAATATGACCTTCCCCAAAAACAAGTCCTAGCCCGATTTTCACACTTGCGCTGAATATAAGCGGTATCCCATAAATAAGCCCTAGTTAAGTGTTGCCCACCATCTGCTTGTACAAGGTGAGGTGAGGCGCATGTGTAAAAATCAAGCTGGGGTGGCAGGATGGAGCTGTCCTACGTGCCCTGCACCCACTTATCTTAGTACCACTGCAGCAGCGTCCCAGGCCCCAACACCTGTCATGGCGTTGCCTGACTTCTGCAGACACCAGCGGATCCCACGTGGTGCATTGCGCGGGTGCCTCAACTCACAACAGAATACCGCAAGGCTGACCACACTGTTGCCACTGCTCACCTGCAATGGTACATGCCACACAGCCTCCCACAAGCAGCACCAATGCTTATTTTGGGGCTGAGAAGAAAATAAGCACTAGTCTTATTTTAGGGAAAACACTGGTACTTTGGAATAGCCCCTTTCGTGGAAACTGCAGCTTTCAAACACCTTACTTAGCTTAGAAACTATCCGTTTGGATATTTTTTCTTCCTCTACGGAATTCTTTTAGTTCGGTATTATTATCATTAGATCTTCCATGAAATGTGTATTTGAGATGTCCCCACAGTTTCTTTGACAATATTCAAGTTTGATGGTGATAAGATATCTGGAAAAAAGAGCAGCGTGGTACCTCATGAAGGATTTCTCCCATTCAGAAGGTTGAAACCAGCAAAGAAATAATATCTGCTGTGAACTCAAGGTGTCAGGAAGGGCATCTGGCTAGTAAATGCTCAGCTCCATCCAGTTGCCCTGATTTTAAAAGATTTCCAGCTTCCAGGAAAAAAGTATTGATGATTTTTCAATAGAGAGTACATAAATACAATCCAACAGAAAGGCATTCTGTTTAGCAACCTCATACAAGAACGGATGGGAGCTACAAGGAAGATCATTTGTATCATTTGTACTTTTTTGATACTATTATATATGTATACTGGTCACTGATAAATTGGTGGTACTCTAGTAACTAACTTACTGGATATATAATCGTATCCTTAACCTGTTGATAACTTCATTAATGATAACATTGGAAGAATGAGGATAAAACTTGACAATATTTATGAAAATGATGTGTTGGAAATTAACTGAATATTGTAGTTATAAAAAAAATATGAATTTGTATAAAATGAGGTACTGTTGGTATTTAATACCCGAGAAATCAGAGTCAGTCCAAGGCATATATTTGGCTTCCAGGGAGGCTCTTTATACTGAATGCAGAACTGCCTTTCACCCAGCATGTGTCCAGCTCAAGAGATGTTGAATTAGAAAAAGAGGCACATATTCATCTTTCCCCTGGCCTGGGGAAGCCATAGAACAGTGGTTCCCAAAGTGGGTGGTACTGCCCCCTGGGGGGCAGTGAGATGACATGGGGGGGTGCTAAGAGGCAAGAGGGCGGCAGAGGAGTGCTGGAGGTGGGCCCCTCGCAGGACAGTGGTACACGGAGAAATCTTCATATTTTTGCATTTTTTATATTGCACTCATCCTTAAGGCCAAGCACAAACCTCATCTTGAGAAGAGTGGTGCGAGCCACATGAATTGGAACTGAAAAGTAAGACCAAGAGCTTGCTGCGCTCAGCTGAACAGCTGCCTGAGGGTGGGGGGGAGAGGTTCAGCACCTTTCATCTCTCCTGCAAGGCCTCTGGTTGGGAGGCCTGAAAGGAAGCTCCTCTCCAGGCACCCAGCCTGGACACCTCTTTTGTGTTCCTTCTCTCAAGAAGCTTGGTCAATCTGAGTGAAGGAAAACGAAGATTGGCTTGCTGACATTGGTGGGAAAGTCAGTCCCATGACTGTAGTAGTCACAGGACTGGTCTGTTGGTCATCCCGAAGCAGCTCCTCCACCAGGGTGCACCGGGCTGCAGGGGAGCTGCCTGCTCCAGGGTAACCAATGGGCCAGTCCTGTGAGTGTGCTTAGTACAGCTCTGGAATATGGAACCAGCCGTGGCGGGGCTGGAAATCTCTGCCCTAGGGTGGCATGTGCAATGCGCAACTTTGGAAGTGGTGCAATACGCCAAAAGGAGTGCAGTCCTCACCGTCTGGAAATAATGGTGCTGTTGCTGCGGCGGGGGAAGGAGGCAGAGCAAGCAGGCCGAAGCGGCGGTTGCAATGGCTGGAAGCTGCGGGAGTGAAGCACTTGCGGCATCAGCATTCTGCCTCGGTATATTTTCACCAGCCAGTGGTGCAAAGCAGCCCCCGTCTCCTGCCGCTTGGGACTTGGAGCGGTAAATGGTGACTACTCCGGGGAGCAGCCGGATTTTGCTCTCCATTGCAGACATCAGATTGGCCCCCTGCAAGCTCTCGTCTCTCGAGGAGCGCTTCCTGAAGTGGCGCGGGAAACTTCAGCCGGGCTTCTCGAGATGAGAGTTTCTTCCGCCCCTTGTTAGTGCTCCGTGCACCTCAGTCTCTCAGGGAGATGGTTGACTTCCTCTCAGCCCCAAGACACTGGCTGGCCCAGGAGATGAGAGACAGAGAATGAGAGAGAGAGATCAGAGAGAGAGAAAGAGACAGAGACACAGAATGAAAGAGAGATTGAATGAAAGAGTGAATGAGAGAGAGAGAATGAGAGGGAATCAGAAGGAGAGAATGAGAGACAGAGAAAGAGACAGAATGAAAAAAGGGAGAGAATAAATGACAATGTCAACAGCATATAAGGAAAAATTATATAAGATGTTTTACAAGTGGCATTTGCCCCCGAGAATAGCCAGAATGTTCAAGAATAAATCTGAAAAGTGCTGGAAATGTCATCAGATACCGGGCTCATATTACCAT
>JANHFM010007129.1:0-11200 GCA_032468115.1 Grayia smithii
CCTCCGACTTTACAAAGCACAGTGAGGACAGCTATAAATCAGCTGTCTTCGCAGGTACCACCAACCCGGAAGCTCCAATTTATGTAGTAACTTTTGAAGGTGTTTGTGGGTCTCACTGAAAGTCTATAGAAACCTCATCTGACCTTAGCCTTTCGGGCCTCATACTGTGCACCCCTGATGGAAGCAGTAAGCATCTGTTCATATAAATTGATGGTAACTATTGTATTATTCTTATTATCTTTGAATGGATTTACACTTCTTTCAGTTACTGTGGGTTATTCTTGCCATTTCTTGTTCCAATAAGAGAAGTCACTTAATCAGCTTTCTTTGGAACGCTCCGTGAAAAAGGGTTAGACAATCATAACTTTTCCAAAAAAGAGATGTCTGGATTTTTGATAGAGAGAGGAATTAACAAAATGTTAAAAATAAAAAGCAAAATTTTAAAAAAAAGAAAAAGAAAGAAATTATAAAATACAAATTAGATTATGGAGACATTTGGATTTGGTTGCAATGCAAGTGCAGGTCAGAATATTGATAAACATCGGTTCAAGCAATGCTTGTCTTGGAAATACTAAATGGTATCTCAGCAAGCAGATGCATTTTGGTATTACAAGCTTTGTCTCAAAAAAATTTTTTTCAGACAAATTGAAATATGCTGGTCTTCAGTAACTATTTACATAGTTCACTCTGCCTATGAATATTTATTTATTTAATTTTTACTCTGCCACAGTCACCATGACATTTGGTGGTAGAAAAAGATAACACATTCAAATATACAACCACAAATGCCATAATAATAAAATCAATAGCAATGAATCCTTAAAGCAAAATAGCATATAGCATTCATGTGGCATTTTCTTCCTAATTATAAAAGTCATCCAAAAAGAGTTCTACTTTATCTTACTACTTGAAAGTCAAGAGTTGAAGTGAATCTTACCTCTCAGAAAGATTATCCCAAAATGTAGAGACCTTGACAGAAAACATCTCTTAATCATCATATCTTTAATTATACAGGAAGGGAAAATTACAAGATTTTCTTATTGCCTGTGATGTTCATATAGGACAAGTCTAGTTGAAGTAGGTGATTCCAAAAACAAAAACCTTACTACCAAACTATATTGAGTTTTACACTGTAGATTACGTCCAGCATTTTAAATTACTCCAATAAATTTATTGGAATCTTGGTAGAATATCCAGTGCTTTGCTTACTCCCCGGTTTATATTTTGTTTCAAAAGTGCATATTAGATGTGCATAGTCAATAGATAAATGATTACAACATTTCTGATTTCTTTTTTAATTGCTTAAAACTGTAGTCTGATCTACTTGCCTGCTACTTTCAAATATATGTACTTCTGAAAGTTAATCATGGATGTCTGACAGGCAGTAACTGAAGAAAGTCTCACTTCCTTTTTTAAAAATATTGGAAATGAAAGAAAATAAATAAATAAATAAATAAATAAATAAATAAATAAATAAATAAATAAATCATAAATGCTGGAGTAAATATGCATGTGTGAACTCACACTCACTCACTCTCTCTCACACATACAAACACAGAGAAATTAAAAATAACTCATGCACCCAAATCTTCTTTTGACCCAACTTGTATCTCAAAAATAGCATTATTTTTAAGTATCACTTAATACAAAAGTATCCCTTAAGAAAAGGTACCTACAAATTTATATTAAGGGAATATTATTGGTAAAATCACACATTAAACATGTACACATGTAATAGTAGCTTTATTTTTCAGAAGTCTGTGCTCAGGAGTAATAAAGCTTCAGCAATTTGCATGGTCCAAACTCTTGAAAACTATCATTAGTTTCTACCTCTAACCATTTGCTTTCACATGAAAAATTATTACTTTAAAATATACAGAGAGAGTTATATTTGATGATATACATTAGTTGTATTGGATGACATATGTGAAGTACAAAGTGGTGCCCGTGCCCATCCGTCACTGATATAATTAAGTCCATTCATCTAGATATTGGTCATCCTCTTGTATAAAGTGTGCAAAATATGATAATTTTAACCAGATCATTTGCTATAAAGCAATTCTTTCTGTATTTAGGTGTATACACACGATCGGTTTGCTTTTAATCAACATTCTATGTAAGACCTATGCAACCTTATAGACCTTTTGAGTACAAGAAACCAATGAACAGGATTAATAAAAAATGTTTGTATTCTCTCCAGTTTCTTGTTTTTGTAATGATTTTTTTCACCATGACAATTTCAAAAATGCTACCTTTGCTTTTTCTTGCATCAAAGTGGCACCAACCTGGGGGCTGGAGTTGGGTCAAAATTGGCAAGTTGACAGATGTTCCTTTTGAACATATATGTGACATCAGTGCACTTATAATGAGAGAGGCCTTGCACTGTTCCATTCACCATCTTACTGATTTTGATGCCTCCTGCAGGAACTAAAACACATAAAAGACATTTTTAAAGGTAAGGATTTCATTGTTAGTGAATTACCGTTACAGCTCTTTACTTCTCTGTGTTCCTATATAAACATTTAAAAATAGACAATCATGCTCCATGATGCTACTGTTATGCTACCAGTCCTTTCTTATGTACAATGGAGTATTTCAAATAAAAGTGTCAATCATCAAAGCAGAACATCAATACTGGACTGTTTTCTTTTTTTAAAAAAAATATCAATAAAATCAAAGCTTCTTTTTGAACCAGACATTTGAGACAGGCTGTTTCAGTTCACTAAGTATAGATTTTACATAGTGTCTCGCCACTGATCAATTTCAACTATACATGTTGTTTTTAAAGATTTTAGATATGTTTTGATCAGCATATATTTATGGAAAGGAGCGAATAGATTTGTAAGCCGTGATTCTGTGACACTCAATCTACTTCATTTTTCCTAGCTGCTTTCTGATAACAACATTCTCTGGAGTGTTGTTTCTTTTGAAAAATAATGATCACAGGATTATAAGATTTAAACTTTCTAAAGTAAAAAGTGTTGGGAAGAGAAAATTAAAATAGTATTCAATAGGGTTGTGCAAATTCTTTGAAGATGCATTTTACAATATGCTGGAGCCTCTCTTTTTGAATCAATAAGGCAACCCTATATTTCACCAGGCTCAGGTTGCTGCACATACAGCAGGCAGGTGGGGATAATTTTAATGATTCAAGAAGGGGTCCTTATTTCTGACCGTGTGGATTATAAAACTTCTCTTGTGAAGAATATGTAAAGCCATCAAATTGAAATAAAGGAGTATTAATAAGATCTGACCGTTGATGGTCACTGTTTTATAATATGCAAGGTCTGGGAATTCTTAATATGTTATTTGTAAAGTTATTAAATTTCAAGTGTTTCAAGTTAACAAAAGCCAGAAATGTTATAATCATATTTCATCCTTCCCTTATGTTTTTCAATCCTTGTTCCCAAATATGTTTTCTATTTTTGACTATTTTCGATCCTTGCATAAAATGTTTGTTTTGCTCTCTCATTGTCATTAGAATTTCTTTCAAATTCACTTTCTTTTTTTTAAATTATATATTTGAAATAATGAAATTTGTGGAAGGAAAGCTTTTTATGCATCTTCTCAGATTCCTCAGACTCTAGGGCTGCCTGGTCCTTCATTTGTAAAATAAACAAAACAAAAGCCATGATTTCCATGACATGAAGTATAGAAAGTAGAGACATTGTGGAGAACATTATGGAGCAGATTAATTGGACGTCTTTGAGGCAGAATTCAAGCTCAGAATGTTACTCTGGTGGGTAACCTTCCTCAGAAAGAATCCCTGTTCTTTCAAATCTCTCAGTGGTCTTTGATACAATTGAACTTAGCATTCTGATAGTCTGGCTCTGACAATTAGAAATGTTCTGTCTTGTATTGATTATACTCTTTTCTAAATGGGAATTTTGAGATGATGGGGGAAAATATAGCCATGGTGGCTGTATAATGAAGTGCTTTTGGGCTTGCCTTTTCAATACCTACATGAAATTGCTTATAAGGGTCATCCATTAGGTTGAGGGTGAAGTATCATGAATATGTCAATGAAATTGAGCTATAAATTTCCATCTTGGGAAAATGTGGAGGAGGTCTTAAGCTAGTATCTGGAGAGAACACAGGGGGAGGGGGTCTTAAAGAATTTTTTAAAATGGAGATTAACCAGAAATCATCTGGTTCTGTGGTTCCTATTTTGACTCTGAGTAGATTTGAATTTTCCAAGGACCAAGTCCATGATCTGTGTTCTTCTAGATTCACAACTATTGTTTAATTTCTAAGCAAAGACTGTGGCTTTGCTGACCTAGTGAATTAGTGTTAACCTTATGTCTCTAGGACTAGGATCCAGTGATTTACTATTTAAGATAAATGAAGGCAAATATATGTGTCCCAGGATAATGTTACAGGATCCAGTCTGGGTCAGTCACTGTGACAAAAGGTGGCCACACTGGTCCCAGTGACTGGTCCCAGATTGGATCCTGCATTACTATTTAACTTGTTTTAATGTTTATTTTTAAAATATATTGCTGGTTGTCTTATTTATCCTGGAATGTGGTTGTGTAAAAATCAACAAATTTTTATTTGTTTACCCATGGGAATGGGTATACAGAGCAGTGGTGGGTTGCTCCTGGTTTGGCCTGGTTCGCCTGAGTCAGTAGTGGTGACGATGTGACATCATCGAACCGGTTCTCCATGACTGTGAGCTGGGCCCTCCTGCCCACCCCTACATTATGCCTACCTTTATTTCTTTGTTTTTAGCCCAGGTGATAGGCATGGTGGACTGGATTGCCACATCTCAGCTGGGCAAAACTGTCCTGCACTTGCAAAGCATGTGCACAAAGAGAACCGGTGGTAACACAGGTTGGAACCCACCACTGATCCAGAGGACAGCTTTTAACTAAAATAAGTGAAATGATTCCCAATCCTTCCATTTCCTAAATGTCTTCTTTTTTTCCCCATTAATGAGAAGAGTTGAAAAACATTCTTCCTGCTTTTCCACAATACACACCCACTTTGTCCAAATAGGATCTCCTTCATCTGGTTTTCTTTAGAAAGTATCCTGGAAGAATACAAAATGATTGTTATATCTCTTTATAATCTGCATGCTGAGCTTGGAAATATTTAAAGCATGATCATTCTTTCTTCTTCAAACCAACAGGAATGACAAAATCTCCAATTGTTTTTCCTCCTCTTCATTAAACCAACTTAAACATCAATCAACCTTCATTGGAGCAAGTCAATAGTTAGTAGCCACATGTCCTCAAAGCTCATTATAAGCTATTAAATACAGCAAATAATTCAATGTTTGTGCACACACGTTAGAGTAAAAAAAACCAAAAACCAATCAAGCTGTTTCCATTAAAGTATTTACACGTTTGTCTGAATGACAATGCAGCGTTTTAGTCTACTGTATTTGGAAGTTTGAATTTGTTTTTTGTTTAAATCATTTTGAGCGTCATAGAAATCAGTTTCAGTTATGTGTTTAGGCTGCTATGCCTCACGTCTAGATTCCTTTCATTTTAAAGATATAGTAAAATATAGAAATGTATGCTTAGATTCATTTGGCACAGCAGGGATACATTGATTATTTAAATGGAAAAGCTAGGCATGCTGAGAAAAACATCCATTATTTTGCTTTGTATGGACTTTACTTGATAATGATTTGACTAAAGAAATTGTCAAAACAGGCTGCATGCATACTTTTGAAATCAACATTTTATATGTAGCCAGCAGCCTTATACTTGACCTCTATCCAGACTAGCATGAAAATTCTATTGCTCAATAGAGGTGGAGATAAATGGACAAGGATTTAAGTTGTCACAAAATTATATTCAGTTAAAGTAATGTAAGAAATTGATGTCTTTGTGTTGAAGACTTTAGCCTGAGTGATTGAGGTTACATTCAAATACAATTGAAACTCAGATTTATCAACTACTAAGATCGTATTTCAATATCTCAAGTTAGTGAGAAACAAGCTTTTAGTTTAGAAGTTGCTCCCATTCACTTTAGTGTCATGGACATTCAACACAGAGATTGTCTGCAAATGAATGTCTAAAGAAATGAAATGAAGTTTCTAAGAGATAAGTTTTTCAAGTGCCCTTATATAAAAATGACTATTGAATGCTACATAGGTAAGGGTACAGGTTGGATGCCAGCATTTTTTGAATATCTAATTTCTAAATATTTTTTATTTTCTTTCTGGGTGGAGGAAGGATAATTGGTTCAAATACTTGTAATAATCTTGAGTGTGAATATTTTTTTAAAAAAGCTGATTCAAAACATTTCTGGATTTAAAACCAGAACTATTAAGGACAACAGTATTTAGTGGTTAGAAAAAGCAATGTAAAATCTTGTTAACTAGAGTCCTGGCAATAAGACAAGATCCATCTGATGTGAAAGAGCATAAATGAAATGGTGAAAGAAACAACTGTTTACTCATAGTAGTTAGACCAAAAAACAAACAAACAAACATACATACATACATACATACATACATACATACATACATACATACATACATTTTCCAGAGAATGACAAAGCATTTGAGATGAGCATAGGGTAAAGCTCATGAAAGAATCTTCTTTTTGCACTCTCTTATAGTATTGACAGCCTCTGTTATAAATTGTATCAGAGACAACTTATAAGGGAAAACTGTCAAATCCAAATAGGTCACAAATAAAGTTATCCACTTGATTCCTCACGCTGATATACTTGCACACTTCTTGAGGTGACAAGCAAAAGTTTTGTATTTTTATTTGTTTGGTTGAACCAACTTTTTACTTCTTTATCAGAAAGGAAGGAAAGAACAGATTAATGATACCATTAATTTTTATTATATTCAACTACATAAAAATGAAATGTGTCTAACAGCACTTTAAGACCTATGATTGCAGTAGGTATTCAGTGCTGTGAGTTGCTCTTCTACTGAGAATTCTTAACTTGGATCCTATGAAATAGGTTTACATTCTACCTTTATTTAAACAAGGTTGGAGAAATAGATAATGCTGAATGACAGAACTTGGCATGTTTCATACTTGGTTTTGCCAACTATGACTAATTAGAGTTTCACAACATCTAGAAGAACACGGATTGTCAATTTCAGGACCAATATGACTTAAATTCTAAGGACTGGCTTGCAGTTGCAAGTTAGAGGTTATTAATTAATTTGACTTATGCAGTTTCCCCATAAGATTTAATTCATTGAAGCTATTTGGGATCCTGTCCTCTTTCCTACTGCAATCTTGCTAGCAATCCATGTTATGGGAATTCCTGCTAAACCTTGGCAGTTCAGCAGTTTAGTAAACAGCCTGAAGGGATAAATATTCTTTGTTCTTCCAACAAAATTCCCATTTTTTAATACACTGTTACCTCCAAATTGGATATTGCACCATAAAATTGATCTTATAAGAATTCTTAGGATTATACACTTGAATAGAAAGTCTGAGAAACTTTATTTTCCTTTGCTTCAAGGTAGCAAGACTGTTCTGCCCAGGAGATGCTTGTTGAGATGGTTAACATTTCCAGACTAGACATTTTTTTTAAAAAAGTATTTATCTTTTAGCAGAGTTCTTCCTGTTCAAAACATTATAGGTAAGGTTACATATTTTAATTATTTTACTGCTGTATACTTTCAACTGTTAATCCAAGTTCAATTTTCTTTGTTGAAAATGTTTAACTTAATTATTAAGGAAAGAGGCTGCATATGTCTGTTAAAGAGAGGATCAGACAATGACTAAATTGCCATAAATTAGTTGAGAATAACCCTTGCACTGCAATGACTCCTACTGAGGAAACGTATGCAGGATTACACTGTATGTGTTCTGAAGCTAACATTCATGAAGCCAATGACGGATTATTCCAAATAATCAATTTTAAAGCGAAGATATTTCATTGGGTAGGTTATAGACAACTAGCAACTACATCAATAAAGTGAGACATTTTCATAAATACCTCAATGATGAATGCAACTTTTACTTTAAAGTTATAGCCAATACAATCAAATAATAAGTGCAGTTTAATTTGAAATACCTGGACTTCTTATTGTAAGTAGTTTTGCATGAAAGCTCAATTTATGAGCTGTGAGTGTTTAATAATTCATTATCCTGGAAGCTTCAACTTTACCTATTAGACATAAATCTATGACAAAAGCTTGAAGTTAAGAGCTTTTATTAGATTAACAGGATGCAAGTATTATATACAACCTTTGGGGACCTAATTAGGCCATTCCTCCTTCTAGTTTTCACTATATATTACACCTGACAATGAACTAACTGTGAACAGGGACTGTTGATAGAAGCAGATTTTTTTTTTAAAAAAAAGACTAAAATTAGCTTTTCAGAATAATTCTATATCTTGCAGCCATATGTTCAACTATACATTGAATTTCCGAGAATAATGACTATCTTCAGACGCCTTAAATAAGAACTGGATTAAAAATTCAATTTAATTTAATCAACTTCTTATTTTCAATCTCAGCTGTGTTCCTTCCATTCCCATATCAATTAATACATTTAAAAATCACAAGTTGATCATATGAACTGTGTTACTATTTTTGAAAAAATATTTTATTCCACCTCCAGAGTGGAATAGAAACTACTTAAATAAATGGTTTAAGCTTTATCTAGTTAACAATATAACACTTTGCAGAGTGTCTTGAACATGCAGACCACAGTAAGTTAAGAACTTAGTTAACTGTCTTGATTCAGCATTAAAGCATATCACATGCCATTCAAATGAAATAGATTTTCAAAGTCTTTGAAAATCATATAACATATAAGAGCAATATTAATATTGAAAGCTAATACACATACAATATATTAATCCAAAATCAATGTAAATTTCATCAATTCCACCTACATATTAGCAATAGAGAAATGGAAATTCTTACTTGGCCTGCACCCTAAATAATGCCATTTTTCAAACAGCAACTAAGGAAAAATGAACTCTATGGGCACCTGTAAATGAATGCTTTGCAAGTTCATAAGTAAATCTGAATGTTGAAACCCAAGCTGACAAAGTTCATGCTGTGTATCATGAAATGCCAGACCAGATTTTTCTATTTTATTTCTTTCTGGCCCCTTTACTAAAACTATAGCTTTGCAGAGCCTGTGAGAACACTATTTTCCTATTGGTGAGAATTCAGTAGGTCCAATTTTCTGAAGGGTATCTGAAAGGTATATTTGCAGGTTTTGCCCCACTAGTTGTGACTGACTTTAAGGGGTGGTGCTCATCTCCATTTATTAAACCAAAGAGACAGCATTATTTGGAGAGATTTCTGTGGTCATATGGCTGGCATGACATCATACTGCGGGGGGGGGGGGAGAGAATGCAACAAAACATGGAACAGCATTACTTTTCCAGATGCTCATGTGCTGTACAAGCATCTATTTGCATTTGCATGCTTTTGAACTACTAAGTTGGCAATTGAACAAAAGACAAACATAATTATCCGAATAAAATTTCTTCAACTTGTTTAGAAAGTTTCCTATCTCTTTCCCCCATTCCAGCCACAACTAATGTTACAGATATTAGAGCAAATGCATATTACAAAAATGCTGACATGCTATTTTTTCACTTTCAAAGATTTCAAGAGACTTTTAAATGCAACGGAGAAGTGCTATCTTTGAATCCAGGAGCATTTTCTTCAAAGAAACTACTCAGGTTTTGTCAGGTTCCCTACCTCCAAACAAGCAGACAAATGCACACCATAAATTTACTATAAATTTAGAATATCTGAAAACAGTTAATGTCCACAAGTGAAAATCGCAATAGGCTAAATTTTCTTCCTAAGAAAGGCTCAAATCTACCCAAGAAGTGGCCTCAGAGCCAGTATCTGAGGTGGCATAGCCTTAGATATTTTAGCAAGAAAAACTCTGTGAGCTTAATTGAGAAGTTGTCTTGACAACAAAGGGATGAGGAGTCCCAGGGTCAATAAAACATACCCAGCTTCCAGAGATCAATCTGCCTTAAGCTGGATCTAAAAGTCACTCTACAAGGAACATCAGAATTGGCATAAAGAAGCACAATAATAGCTACATAAGGAAATAAAATTCAATTACTGCAAAACCCTTCCCAAGATTCAAAACCATTTCAAAACCATCTGTGTAAGTGTAATCGCAAAGAAATCCCAAAGAAAACTCCAAAAGAAGAAATCCCAAAGAAAACTCCAAAAGAAGAAATCCCAAAGAAAACTCCAAAAGAAGCCAGTGAGAGAGATCTCCAGTGTGTGTGTGAGATCCCCAGTGTGTGAGATATATACTCACTGCCTTAATTGATAGATATATACTCACTGTCTTAATTGATAGAAATTATTTAATTTACCTAGTAAATTGATTATTGTTTACTTTAGCATTAATTGTCTGGTTGATAGCTTACTTTAGCATTGTCTAGTTGATTAATTGTCTAACAGATTACTATTCTACATTAACTGATTCATTGTCTGATTAATTAATTACTGTTATTAATATAGCTTTAATTAATTGTCTGTCATATTGAATAGCTATTGTTATTGATCAGTGTGTTATTGATTAGTGTGTCAGTGATTACCTGCAAATGAGATTAATTAATCCAGACCAGTAACCAACTGATTATACAGATCAGACCAGACCAGTAACTAACTGGTTATACATCTACTAAAAAAATGCACATCTACTAAACAAATCCACCATGCCAAGAAAAAGCTAAAAAAAATCCAATAACAAAACCTCCCCCCAAAAACACGTCTCTACCAACAACAACCCAGATGACTCTAGCACATGTTTTAAATGTTTTGCAACTATCAATGATAATGAAGACATCATTAAATGCCATGAATGTGACAATTACGTCCATCTTGCCTGTTTAAAATGAACCAATTGGCAAATATCATACAAGCATCTGATACATTTCCTTGCCTATGTCCATCATGTTTACCTAAGCTACACAAGCAAAATGTCCCATCTACATCCATTGACTCCACGGATGAACACTTAGTAAAACGTTTTAAAACAATTTTACAAGCATGTCTAGCAACTTTTGAAAAACAAAATATAGAAATGATAAATAAATACCTAAACGCTCAAAATATTACCTCAATTCAACAACCACTACTTCAGAATACTACCTCAATTCAACAACTACCTCAAACTACCGCATTTCAACAACTACCTCAACTAGAATAGAATAGAATAGAATAGAATAGAATAGAATAGAATAGAATAGAATAGAATTCTTTATTGGCCAAGTGTGA
>JANHFM010007129.1:28063-39623 GCA_032468115.1 Grayia smithii
AGAAAGAAAGAAAGAAAGAAAGAAAGAAAGAAAGAAAGAAAGAAAGAAAGAAAGAAAGAAAGAAAGAAAGAAGGAGGAAGGAAGGAAGGAAGGAAGGAAGGAAGGAAGGAAGGAAGGAAGGAAGGAAGGGGGAAGTCCTTGGATTAATTCTTGGCATCTCCAGTTATAAAAGATCCCACTGAGGAAGGTGATGGAAAAAGCTGCTTTTGCTTCTTTGGACTCAGAGGGCTCCCGGCTATGAGGCACAGCACAGAAGGGGTCTCAAGGAGCAGAGGCTAGAGGCAGCAGCGAGGACTGGCAAAGGGAGAAGGGCCCAGCCACATGGTTTCTCTTGTACCTTCTAGCAACAGCCCTATGAAGTCAAATGGGCTAAAAGAGAGTGGGGTGGGAATGGGGATTTTGTAGTATCCTTCCCCTGGAGTAGGGTGGGTATGGAGATTTTGCAATATCCTTCTCCCAGGAGTGGGAAGGGAATGGGGATTTTGCAATATCCTTCCCCTAGAGTGGGGAGGGAATGGGGATTTTGCAGTATCCTTCCCCTGCCACGCCCACCTACACCACACCACGCCCACCAAGCCACACCCACAGAACCAGTAGTAAAAACAATTGGATTCCACCACTGAGCTGAGGAATGCCAGCCGTGCTCCTCTTAACCTCCGTTTTCGCTGTCAGAGGCAACGCGGGCTGGTCCTTTGTTGTTCCCAGGGCTGCTCCGCAGGACAGATCTAAGTACTCCATGAGCCGGATCCGGCCCGCATGCCTTCAGTTTGACACCTCTTCCTTACACCATTTCAGACAAAGAGTCTAAACATTTGACAAATATTTCTTTTAGGCTGGATTGGAAAAGAGAGTAAATCCCCAGCCTGGCTCTTTAAAACAAGTGCCTTCACACCAGGGGTGGGTTCTACTTACCTTTACTACCGGTTCTCTTCATGCATGCGCTTTGCGCGTGATCAGCGCGCAAATGCGCGCTCCGTGTAAGCGCACTCACTTTTTTGGGGGAAAAAACCTCGAAACAAGCACTCTGCGCATGCCCAGAGCAATGAAACGTTAAGTACGGGGCGCGCGGGTGGGCTCAGCTCCCGGCTGCGGAGAACCGGTTCGGGGATGTCACACCGTCACCGCTACTGGATCGCGCGAACCAGGCCGAACCGGGAGCAACCCACCACTGATTCACCAGTGGTGGGTTCCCCCCGGTTCAGTCCAGTTCGCGCGAGCCGGTAGCGGTGACGCTGTGACATCACCGAACTGGTTCGCAGCGTCCCGGACCCTGTCCTACCCGCGCAGCCCAACTTACTCTTTTTTCAAAAAATCGGCAAAATTAGCGTTCTGCGCATGCGCAGAGCGCTTTTTTGCCGATTTTTTAAAAATTGATTTTCTGCGCATGCGCGGTAGCGCGGTTTACGCACGCGCGTGAGCGAAGCGAGCGCACGCGTGCAAATTTAGCGCACGCGCATGCACGAAGAGAACCGGTAGCGAAGGTGAGTGGAACCCACCCCTGGTGTGTGACCAGGGTGGGCATGGCCAGCTCGACATCACTCATGTTGGGGGCACCTGCGGCCCTCGCAAGCTCCATTTTTGGCTGCAACGGCCTCCTGCAACCCTCTGCCAGTGAAAAAGGAACTCAAGCTCATCTTTGCTGGCAGAAGCACTGCAGGCCAGTCCTGTACTGTTTCCAGGGCGGCCCTGCAGGTCAGATCTAAGCACCCCTTGGGACGAATCCGGGCCCCTGGCCTTGAGTTTGACACCCCTGATTTAACAGATTGATTCAGTGCATTTTAACCACAATGATGTTTTCTTCTGTGCAAATACTTTTGTTGGAAGAAATTTCCTTCTAGGTTCAGCTCCAAGTGGGAAAAAGATACTGGAAACATGGAGACTGCTTGGAAATATGGTTTAATGGTGGTCAGGATCACATGGTTTGAGTTCCTGAGCAAACAAGGGGAGGGATGCTGGGTGCACCTTGGTTTTATGCTCTCTGTTGTGCCCCACCTCAGAGTTTCCTGTTCCTGTGTAAGAAATGTATCCTGATTGGTTTCAGACTGCCAGGGGGCAGGGGGCCTTAGCTAGCCTTACTAGCTGATGTAATCTTCCCAGGTGCCATGTGGTGAGTTTCTGTAGCTAAATGGGTCCTATTGTGTTGCAGATGATGGTCCATTGACAAAGGTGGGGGGATGAGCAGGAAGCTACTTGTCTTTAAAACATGTTTCTCCATTTCTCATCCAGGGAAATATAATATTCTGCCTCTTTAATATTTCCTAAAATATTTCATTCTTCTAGGAGGGGTGGGTTTTAACTTCCAACAATACCTAAAATGGGACTAGAACTTGCAGTCCCCTTGCTTCTGGCCTTAACCACTAGACCAAACTGGTTTTCTTTATAATGTGCTTATATTTATTCACAACATTCTCTGATTTTTTGTGACTAAAAAAACCTCATTAGCCGCTAATTTATTCTCACATGTCATTTTTGGGGATTGTATGGCATTTGGGATTGTTAATGGCATAGAGGTAGCAGAACTAAGATCTACTGTAGCTAGCCTAGAGACTGCAACTGGAAGCCTTTTTCATGTTCTTTTGGTCAACTTTGTACTAATTTAACCAATAAAGAAACTTGTTATAGTATCTGAATATTAACCATAGAATGAAGCATTTGAGGGAAAAAATATGATAAACGTTTCTTCTTTCTTGGCTCCTGCATAAAGAAGCCAAAATATTTTTCATCATTTCATTTTGCTAAATTTCTGTTCCTTTGTATCATGCTATATTTTTGCATCACATGTGGTCTTATCCTTCTTTCTTTCTTCCTTCCTTCCTTTCTTTCTTTCTTTCTTTCTTTCTTTCTTTCTTTCTTTCTTTCTTTTCTTTCTTCTTTCTTTTTAAAAAAATATTTTATAAAGACTATAATTAATAGAATGAATACGTCTGTTACAAATCAAAAGAACTGTGAAGAAGTAAATAAGCACATGGGATTCCAAGTCAATGAATGCATATTAATATTCTTCACATAAAGGTTTTAGCATAAATCATATGTGCCTCATTAAATGCTAGCATGAATATAGAAGCAGTTGTGAATTTATAATCAGAATATAATCTCTATGGTGACAATTTTATTTATTGATATATTTATTTGAAACTAAAACTACATATACCATGTAGGGTCAGTATTTGATGTAATGTTCAACAGGTGAAAGATCATAAAACTTATTTGCAACTACTGATAACTTACAACTGAAAACTTTTATAAATTTCCACACAAATTCCTATAAATAAGGGATAGTGAAAGCCTAAAATTTGAAATAAA
This sequence comes from Grayia smithii, assembly GCA_032468115.1. Taxonomy (NCBI): domain Eukaryota; kingdom Metazoa; phylum Chordata; class Lepidosauria; order Squamata; family Grayiidae; genus Grayia; species Grayia smithii. The sequence continues at coordinate 31,367 of JANHFM010007129.1, forward strand.
AATAACCATCCCCAAATTTTAAGCTGTTATACAATAATATCCAAAAAGTCTCTAATTTTTTGAGTAACAAGAACCATATTAATAGCAAGAAGTTCTAAATTGGTGCCACCATCCATTAGAAATTATAGGCGTGCCCTTCCAATCTTTACAACTGATAGAAACAAGCTATTTCTTGCAAATAGAAGAGAACCTGCTAATTCCTAAATTCAGCAAGTGTCAGGTCAAATACAGCTTGAAATATAATAAGCAGTTTGATGCATCTTGTCATCTGAGAATTAAGCCTCAGTTCATTTAATCACCATTGCATTTATTTATGAACTGATCTGATGTTCTTGGCATATTGATGTCACACCATTTGTAATTGAAAGTAATCTCTCCCAATAATTGCACACATATGTTTTCATGTTTAGAATATTTGCTTGCTTGCAGTTTTATAGGCCACTCCAGTGAATTAAACTTTGCACCATACAACTTTCCAGATTCATAATTTGAGGTTAAAAACAGATAATTCAAGTTAAAACTTGAATTATGAATAAAATTCAGGAATACAATTTTAATACATTAAATCTAATTCTTAAAATGATATTATGCTACATTATAATGAAATAAGTACCCTAACTGCTTTCTGATTCTCATTTTCTAAGTGAAGGTTTGAGTTTATTTTTCAAGTTGAGAGATCAGGATGAAATAGCAGGTGACAGACAACTAATCTTATTACCAAATTATGATTTAATATTCAAAACTATTCTGTATGAAGAGCTAAAATTAGAGTCTTTTAAGTTTTTAGGTATCCTGTTTTAAAAAGAATACATTAATTAAATTTTCATTCTTCAGTTTGCATTTGTTAATAACAATGTAGTTTTAACATGTACATGTGCAAGAATAATTTAGATGGACATTTTAAAATAAGATTCATAGGTCAAATGAAGAGCTAGCAATAAAAATAATAAAATCATTTCTAATTTAATACTTAGAAATATTATGAACTACTTTTATTAAAATCTAGCCAAACTCTGAATTGTTTTAGTGAAAACCTTTGTTATTTAAAATGTGAATATAGAGTGATACTCAATTGTGTTTGTCTGCTGGTTAAATTAATGTTGCTGGTGGATACAATCTCCCTCTTTAAAAAATCCAACTTTATTCTCAAACCACAATCCTACTCTCCCTTCTACAAATTTTGGGTAACTGAGGAATGTTTGAACATAATTTGGGGTGTGTTTGGTACAAATTTATAGTGGGAAGAAAATAATCTAATGTAAACTCTGATGTTAACATTAACGTTAATGTTAAGGGTAGAACAAGAAGCAATGGGTGGAAACTAATCAAGGAGAGAAGCAACTTAGAATTAAGGATAAATTTCCTGACAGTTAGAACTATTAATGAGTAGAACAATTTGCTTTCAGAAGTTGTAAATGCTCCAACACTGGAAGTTTTAAGAAGAGATTAGATAACCATTTGTCTGAAGTGGTGTATGGTTTCCTGCCTAAGCAAGGGATTGGACTAAAAGACCTCTAAGGTCCCTTCCAATTCTGTTATTATTCTATTCTAATTCTATTAACTCCTATGACAATGGACGTGATCCTTAATGATTTTTTAAAAGAAAGATTTAACCTTTTCAAACTTGTCGTCTGGGTGAATTTAGAATATTGTTGTTCTTCACTGAATATGATGGAAGGATAAATATAAGAATTCAAAATTGTCAGATAGGATATCCCAAAAATACCCCGTGCATGGAATCAAGATGAATCACAACCAAGTTTTCAATTTCTTGGGTGGCCTGGACCCCTGCTGATTGCATTATATCCTTGAACTGATCCTGGGGTATAAGAAATTTAGAAATGGCTATTTTACTTTTTCTTGCCTGGTGTCAAACACAAAGACATCTACCACCTACTCTTTGAGCATCATGTAGTAAATTGCCATTGCTATTTCTTTGTTGAAGAGAACTCCTGCAAAGAAGTTCTCTTGGCAGAGTTGTCAAAGGATATTCTAGCAAGGAATCTTTTATGGAGTTTGCTTTATAGCAGGGGTCTACAATCTTAAACTCTCAAAGAGCCACTTGGGCCCATTTCCTACAGAAAATAAAACACCAGGAGCCACAAATCCTGGGTGGGCATGGCCAACTTGACATCACTCACTCCCACCCAGTCAAATGACACCCTCCCAGCTATGCCTACCCAGGTTTTGTGGCTCCAGGTATTTTCTTTTAAACAGATCTCTCTCTTCCCCTCTCTCTTTTTCCCCACTCCCTCTCTCTTTCTTCCTCCCTCTCATCTTCCTCCCTCTCTGTTTCTCCTCTGTTTCTCCCTCTTCCTTCCTCCCTCCCTCCCTCATCTTTCTCCCTCTCTCTCATCTTTCCCCTCTCTCATCTTTCTCCCTTTCTCTCTCTTTTCTCCCTCTCTCTTTCTCTCATCTTTCTCCCTCTTTCTCTCATCTTTCTCCCTCTTTCTCATATCCCTCCCTCTCATCTCTCTTTTTCTTTTTCCCCTCTCTTTCTCATCTCTGTCTCTCATCTCTCTACCCCTCTCTCTCTACCTCGTGAGTGTGTGTGTGTGTGCATGCACGCGCGCGAGTGAGTGAGGGGTAGAGGTGGGGCCACCCAGGGTGGGATCATCCAACAGGGAGCCGCAGGAGAGGGCCCAAAGAGCTGCATGTGACTCTAGAGCTGCACTTTGCTGGCCCCTACTTTATAGGGATTACAGGATTCACCTTCACTGGATTTGTTCTGTATCACAGGTCTGATGCAGGGATGGTATTCACTTACTTTCCCTACCAGTTTGCAAATGTGAGCATGCACATGTTCGTGTATGTGCTCTCTTCGTTCTCACACACCACTTCCTTGCATGCGCATGGCCTTCTGCACATGTGCATGGCCTCAAAAACGTGCCTAAATAGGACAGCATAGTGGCAGGGTGGGTGGGAAGGCCCACTCATGACTTTTGCTACTGGTTTGCCCAAACCGGTCTGAATACTATAGTAAAAGAAAAGCTATAGAGGATGATCCATATATATGTGAATAGATTTAAATATTGAATTTCCATTTTATATAGCAGCCTATACAGAGTGGTAGATTTAGAGTTTAGAGTGTTTTTGTTCCCTCAATATGATGAAAGAATAAACAAAAAAAAATCAAAAATTTTAGGTGGAACAACCCAAAATCACACTGTGCATGGAATCAAGAAAAACCACAACCAACTTTTAAATCTCTTGGGTGGCCTAGGATATCTGCGGTTTGCATGATATCATTGAACTGACCCTGGAGTGAACATTTTTCAGTCATTGAATAATTATTTTGGGTTTTCTATGTAATATGTTGTTTCACATTTCTATCAACCTTTATATCAAAGTTTTAAACATTATTCATTGCTTTTGAAACTGAATGTTACTCCAGCTGAGTTTTTTCTTGAGCAATCAAATTACAATCTTATAGCAAGTATTGAGTTAGAAGATCATTTTATGTTTGGGGTTTTCAAGTGTGTTTGGGTGATAGTAAAATATTTACTGTCAGAATAATCCCAAGGTTAATTGAAATGAAAAGGATAGGAAAAAGAGATCAATCCCATTGAGAAAGAATCTCTTACCAAATTAAATCTTGCATGTAGAATTTTCAGAACTATTAACTCTGTGGGTTGTCAATAAGGAAACAATCTATTAAAATAAGTATCACTTAAAAAAAATTCTGCCACTTCTGTCTCTGTTGGTGGCCTTCTTCTAAAGTTAAAAGTAAAGCATCAGAACCTTCTAGAACCATGATGGCGAACCTATAGCACATGTGACAGAGGTGGCATGCAGAGCCCTCTCTGTGGGCATTCACACCATCGCCCCAGCTCAGACAGCTGGTTGTCGGGTTTCTGAGCTGCGCATGCATGCTGGCCAGCTGGTCGTCGGGTTTCTGGTTCTCTGGCACACACATGCACATATTCTGGTTTAGGCACTCTGAGCCTAAAAGGTTCACCATCAGTGTCTTAGAACATGCCTGGGAGAAATCCCGGTTGATTTCGTGGCGAGAACAGCTGGAAAATAGCGGCACTCTGCTGGGTTCCATGAAATGCAGCTGGAAACTGCTTGCTGAGAAACCCTACAGGCAGTGGTGGGATCCAGCCAGTTTGCACTACTTCGGGAGAACTGGTTGTTCACTTTCTGAGCAGTTTGGTGCTTTAGGGCAGAAAACCATTTGTTAAATTATTTGAATCCCACCACTGCCTACAGGGTTAAGCTGCCTGGAGGGGTGTTGTGTTCTTACCCAGCCTTTGCAGAAGCAAGAAACAGACTCCCTGCAAAGAAAAAACCCTCTTTAATTACATATTGTGAATTAACTGCATTCACCAAGAGAAAGTCCAGGCAAGAATCTGGCAAAGAGTTAACTGAAGCAATTGTCCTTATCAGCTCATTAAGATAAAAGCAATTCCGTGAGCTTCCAGCCGGATGTTAAGATTGGGAAAATAGTAGTACATATACAGAATAATATATAATAGCATTTATTATAAACATAAATATATTCAGATTAGGAAGTGGAAGACTAGGACTAGGTATATCAAAAGGTATTATTATGATTAACAGGATGTAAAAAATGTATTGGAAAATATAGTTTTGAAGGACTATAAATTCAGGGGACTTGATATAATCTTGGGACTGATTAAATCATATTGACAACTGGTTTTATTGGTGTTTATAGAAAATTGAGATATTGAAAATATGGTGGAGCACTGAACACTATTTATAATATTAAAATATTAAGGGTTAATAAATATATTGTATGAAGAAATGTTATTGATGTTTATATATACTTTTGGAGAAAGTGATAAAAAAATCATAGATTTGTTTAAAGATAATCAGGTAAGAACCCTAACAAGTGGAAAAATAAAGAAATAATTGGGAAAATAGTATAATAAAGATTGATACATAAATGAACATATTATAATTATAATGAGCAATTATAATGAGCACATTAAAGTTAGAAGTTGGAAGATAAAAATTCTGTATATGTATTATTACTGTGACCACTGTGTGAAAAATATGTTAACCCAGTCATTACACTGTTCACAAAAAATGTTGGTTGTTAAAAGAAAAACTGCAAATAAAACATAAAAAAAGAACCTCCTAGAACATAAATGAAAGTTAGACCATAAGGAAGGCTGAGTGTCAAAGAATTGAGGCCTTCGAACTATGGTGCTGGAGAAGACTCCTGCGAGTTCCTTAGACTGCAAGGGGATCAAACTAATCAGTCCTAGAGGAGATCAATCCTGACTGCTCTTTAGAAGGCCAGATCCTGAAGATGAAACTGAAATACTTTGGCCACTCAGTTACAAGAAGGACTCACTGGAGAACAGCCTAATGCTGGAAACGATTGAAGACAAAAGAAGAATGGGACGGCAGAGAATGAGGTGGCTGGATGGAGTCACTGAAGCAGTTGGCGTGAACTTAAATGGTGTGCAGGGGATGGTGGAGGACAGAAAGGCTTAGAGGAAAGTTGTCCATGGGGTCACAATGGGTGGGACACAACTTCGCAACTAACAACAACAAAGAACATAAATAAAAATATTATGCTAGTAGAAATTGAAATAGAGGTGAGGTAGCAATTTTCACTCAAATTTGAAGAAACTATTTTAAGGTAAACATGGCACCAAATTCACCTCATTTTCATCCATCACTGTTACTGTTTTCGTCCAAAGGATTTGAGTTCTAATTATATTTCTTTCAGTATATACCCAGGAGCCAATTTTTGTAATAAAATGTAGGTTTTCAAATTCATTTCCACAATTTAGATAGTGGTGCTATACCTCGTTGACTCACCTTCATATAGTTTAATTTTTCCTGTCTATTAAATTGTAACCATGTTCGTTCTATCCCTATTATAATTACCATAGTTTTCACACTGCAACTTCATCAATACTGAGGGAAGATGTATTACAGCCCACTATCTCATCATCCTGAAACATTTGTGTTAAAAAGCTCTCAGAATACATTCTATCTCTGAGCTATGACCTTTTTCAACTTCTTTTTAATAATATGTGTTATACTATATCATATAATGATAAGGAATACACTTGGAAAGAACTAATTATGTGCATAAATAAAAAAGATGTATCATCTTGTTAACACTGCCACACATTTTTATTTATTTATTAACCTACCACCTCGTATAATAAAACACTTATTTCAAAACTTTTTGTGAGTATATGCATTGTGTCTATGTTGAAAAATTTAACTACACTTTGAAACATCTTACAGACTTTTCATTTCATGTTATTAGCCAAGATTACAAATTATTGACTCAATATATCATTTTGCAAAATATGAATTTGGCTGAATTTCAAATTGACAGCTTTTCCTTCAGAACTGGAAAGGCCACCAATGGATAGGTCATGTCTCAGCATGACTGTTCTGAAGTTTTTGAACAATTGTTTTTGCATAAAGATAGGCATAATATCAAAGAAATACCACAAACTGTAAGACCTTAATGTCCTTGGCCTGATTATGGCTTATAGGAGTCTTAGATATGATTTGAGGATTGGGACAGAAAACCTAGCATGTGGAGATCTTCAATTGTCAATTAGAGAACATCACTGAATCTGTAACAAGTACACCAAGGGCAAGTTTGTCTGTAGAAGAAAAGAATTAAAATAGACAGTCTCCAATGAGTTGTAAGAGATAAAGTAGATATGTAAATCAGGACACTTGTGTTCAATGCCTGCCACCCCCTTCCCACCCAATTGTATCTGAAATACTGGCATTTTTTTTCACTCCAGTAATCTAGGAAAAACATCCCTCAGAAAATACCTGTTAATAAACTAGTATTTATAATGCCACTTACATTCACTTCTTTGATGAAGCAGAACATTCTGGCATTAGCCAGATGCAGAAGTGAAGACTTTCATAATATATCTTTCTATCTTCCCATCAATCATACTTGGTCTTCATACAGTTCTCTTTAGCAAACTCTCCAGATAATTTTTTTTTTATGCATGAAAAGCTTCTCAAAGTGAAAGAGTTGAAAATATCATAGAAAACAAATGTTTAAATACATTTGATAGTTTTATTCTGTGATATCTAGTTAATAGAATCAATTTCCCTTAAGGTGGGGACATTTTTTTGAAAAAAATGTTACCAACAAAAATAATTATTTTAGAGAGAAAAATAATGAAAAGGATTACAGCAGATCTTGTAACACCTTGATAGTAAAGGTGAAAATTTTTTTATAATAGGTTATGTTGTCTTATATTTTTTCCTTGGAAAAAACATGTTCAGGAACTAGTAATTAACTTGCTAAGTAAACTGAGGATTGAGTATTTGTATTATATAGATTTCCACCAAAAACTATTTTCAGTGCATTTCAAAAGCGATAGATGAGAGAGATTTTCAACCACTTTAAACTCTTTTCATCATTACCACTTTGACTAAAAGGTTGAATTTATTTGGACAATTATGCACGAACAACCACTTTGTGATAAATCAAGTTTTAAGCGAAGTGTTTCTCTCAGATATTACTATGACAAGCTTATGAATTATATGAGCTTTCAAAGAAACAAATGTATCAGGATTAAAGTAAGGCCTTTGAGTACTTATATTTCTCATGTATAGAAACCTGTAATTAAAAAAATATTACATGATAACATTTTATATTAATCACTGCTTTTTCATGTGAATTGCTTTCATCTTTCTCCAGAATTACCTCTTCTGTTAAAATGTAAGGATAGGTGATGATAATAACATCTACTAATTAGACCAACAAGCAATCCATGAAATATGGGCCAGAGCAACCCACAATTCCATTTAGTGGCCTTGAAGATTGTCCATTCCACCCAAATCTGTGCCATTAGATTTCAATGGAAAATACTGTTAATTTCTCTCTCTCTCTCTCTCTTTCTTTCCCTCCCTCCCTGTCTCCCTCCCTTCCTTTCTTTCCCCTTTTTGCATCAAAAAATGACTGAAAAGAGTTGCAATAAGCAACTGCTAAGTTTGACACACCTAATGTATAATGCAGAATCTTTAAAATGACCCACTTTTTCACACAGATGACACTATAAATCAGTTTGCATTTCTTAAATCTTTTAGAAAGATTTACTGAGTAGATCTACATAGTTGGTCTCTGTTATCATTTCCATAAGTCTTATATGGGGATTGCCAGTTTGGTCTAGTGCAGTGGTTCTCAACCTGTGGGTCGGGACCCCTTTGGTGGTCGAACGACCCTTTCACAGGGGTCGCCTAAGACCATCGGAAAACACATATTTCCCATGGTCTTAGGAACCGAGAC
>JANHFM010007129.1:42957-55868 GCA_032468115.1 Grayia smithii
TAAGACGACCCCCCACTTATCTGAAGATTTTAATGGGTTAAAAAGTCGTCTTATACGCCGGAATTTACGGTAATCTTTTTTTTCTAAATTGATATGCAATATCCCACTTTCTCACATCCTTTTAGATGCCTACTTTTTCTGTCTTCTTTTTTCCCTGTCTAAGATAGTTTCTCACAAGTCTGAAGAAGGCTAATTCAAAAGTACAGGAGCTAATGGTTACGGATTAACAAAGAACCCTGCTAAGGATTTCTATAGATGCACAAAGCAATGCTAATTAATTCTCAACTGTTTGCTCTTTGAAGCTTTGATGTGATCAGCTCAATTTTCTTTTAATCCTCTCAAATCAGAAAGAAAGAAACCATTCTGAAGATATAACATTAACAAGAAGCTCCAAAGAGCTTCAGAAAGAATTAATAAGCAAGGGTTGTGAGAGAGTACTGGGCCAGATAGAATGTTTGTTGCTCTTTCTCTTGCCCTATGTGTTTGTATGTACATATTCATCTGTACGAGATAGGTATGTTTATATGAAAAATGCCAACGAAGCAAATGGAAGGAAAGAATAATGGTGGAATCTTAAGACTGAAGAAAGGAAAAAATCATTTTGGGCACTGTTTGTATTGAAACCTGGAAGCACTAACTCCCATTGATCAAAAGAAGTCATGGCCAGCTTTGAGAACATTGTGAGTTGGATTGAGAGAATGTTCAGATTCTATTTGGCAAGGACTAGAGGTTTCTTATAGTATTATGAAAGTTAATACTACGTTTAACAGTCTACCACTATTAGTTTTTTGAATATTCAGTTGTTTCAGGTGGTCCAAACAAGAAGTACAACCAGAAGTACTAGATCAATTTTTATTGAACTGTTATGGTTGCATAACAGAAACTTGCAAGATTGAAAATATTTCTCCTCTCTTTTCCTTTTATGCTTTGAAAAATTAGGAATAACAATAATAATAAAAAAAACAACCCAACACATTTCCTATATCATTTCCCTTTCTCTGGGCTGAGACATCTTTGAAATGCTTGTTGCCCTACCTCTAGCTCTCTCTCCTGCTTCCCAAGGTTATCCACACATACCATTTCAGTTTCTGTGGTACTTTAAATATTTTTATATATGCCTGAGAAGTTCTAGGTTTCTATTTTTAAGTCTTGAAATTATTCCTTCTTTTGTGTGTTTTGTTTTTGTAAGCTTTAAGTGTGCCTTAAATAAACACATAATTAAAGGTAAAAAAAAATGTTAAAAATCATGCCAGTTGACTACTAAAGAAATGTAGCTTTAATTATTATGGTTATTGTTTCATTTTAAAATTAAAAAGTGATTTTCTTTGAGAGGCTTACTGTGCTTTTCATTACAGATGCTATTATTGCATTCAAGTTCTTTAAATGTACATCATAAAAGCCTTTATGAACATAATAATAGTCATGTAAAAATAAACCCAACTCCACATTTTTTCACATGCTGCTTTTTGCCAGGAGTAAAACAGGTGTGTTTGTAATATCCAAAAAAGAAAAAAGAAAAAAAAAAGAAAAAAAGCATACTGATAATATATTTCCTATTTATGTTCTCTAACAACAGTTTTTCAGTGGAAAAAAATCCAGATTGTTATGTGCTATCAAGTCATACATTCAGTTATTTATTAGATCTTCATACACATTTATTACTTTATAAGTAACTCTAGGTAGAAAAATATCCGACATTTCTTCCTCCCCTTATTTATTTCACAACTACAACTCTTTAAGGTGGGTTGAGCTGAGTGACAGTGAAAGTCCCAAAGTCATCAAGCCAGATTTTCATGCCTAAAGCAAGATTAGAAAACATAGTTTCTAGACCAGCATTTTATTGACCGTAAAGATATTTTTTGTTCATGTCATCTGTCCCAGCCTGATCAATGTCCACTTCATCACTTTATCTGTCTCCATTTTCTTCTTGTCCTCTAAATAGTGATTTAAACAGTATTTAATCTAAGCAGCTTTAAGGAAGGGTCCCTCATAAAATATTTCTTGAAAAAATGGTTCAAAAAATATTAAAACGACTGTCATTTCCAACATTGAGGTTGAATTTGACGTAAGATAGATTTTTAATTTTTTTTACTAGACCTGCTTATCCAAATTTAATTCATAAATTCATAAACAGTTATGTATCAGCCTAAAATATGTCCAAACACTTAGCCACTTTGGGACTTTTACTACCTCCTCCATTCAGAGGATGGTTCTGCAGAAGGTGATGATAGAAACAGAGCTTCAGTTGATAGTATGTTAATAGCCCATCCCATGTTGTATTTTATTGGTTTGCCTGTAAAGCTGTAAAGTTATAAGGTGGTACTGTAATATTAATGAGGACTCTTTCATTTTTATTGGCTCATAAATATCATAAAGTAAATGTCAACATCAGATTTCAAAAACTATGAAGAAACTAGTTCTAGAATTTTAAATACTAAACAGAGAATATGATTGACTACAGTATATCCACCAGTGGGACTAGATTTGGTTGATAATATACTGTATTAGGAAAATAAAGTATTTACTGTCCACTACTATCATAAATTACTTCAGGTTTTTTTTTGCTTTTATGCTGCTGTTCACTACTTATGTATAATCTCCCTCTGAAAGTGATTTCATCCCAGTTTAAAGATTTATTTTCTAGAAGATAAGATAAATCTAGTATAATAAAATGAATGGAAAAGGAACTGCAAGAATTGGTCTAATTATACCAAAAAAATCGCTACAAAAACTAGGAAATACACAATGTTTAAGCCGTAAACTTTTGAGTACAGGAATATATCATAAAAATATATGTATGTAATTCTGTCCTTGTTTATCTGGGAATATTAGTTGTTATATTTCTATCCTGGGGCTGGTGAGGTATTATGGTTGGTCACATAGTCAGCCAGATGTTTAGATTAGATTGACATTATCCACCTATGGAGTCCTTTCCAAGCCCTTGGGAGAGGCAGATCTTATTGTCAGATAGTATTATGTGTATCTTTGGAGGATGCAAGCTGTTCCAAGAAAAGCTGCTTTTTGCAATTGACTAATAGCGATGTGTCAATGCCAATGGTATTCAAATGGTGCTCCAGTTGTTTGGGGATTACACCCAAGGCACTATTGGCCCTATCTTTGCTTCCCTTCCCCCCAACCATCCTATTTCTATTTGCAGGTCTTTCTGTCTTATTGTTTTCTTCAATTCTTTTTCTTATCCAGGTACCACCACATCCACCATATTTTTCTTATTTACAGTTCTTAAATATGTTGTTTTGTGGCAGGCGCTTGTCTGTATTGAATTCTAAAATTCCAGAGCACTTTATGTGAAGCACTTTATGTGAAGTGAAAGATGTCCTAATTAATTTATGAGGCTTTTTCATTTCTCATTAGTTTGTCTGCTATGTGGTTCCACCAATTGTTGTTTGCAGACAAATGGTATTTCTTTAAGTTATTCTAATGTACCATTGTTACTACTTTGTTATGGCGTTATCTGTAGTTTGTGGGTGTAATTGTCTTGCAACCACTAACTACATAATCCACTTCTATTACAGAGGCAGCCTTTAGTGTCTGTTGTTGTATTTTCAATTCTGGCTTTGTATGCATTAAGGCTTGGTCTTCTGCAACTAGAATTAGACCTTCTGTCTCTTTCTTCAACTTTCCTGGTCTTAGTCATTTCCAACTCTTGCATTATCTACTTTGGCTGCTATTTTTAATGTACTGGCCATGTAATATTTTGCCTTGCCATAACTCCTTTTTATTCTTCATTTAGAATTTCTTCTAGGCCAGTTTTCCAGTATTCAATAAGCTTTCATAATGAACCAGTTTTAGATGTTCTTCCAATGTCCCCCTTTTTATTCTTTAACTCTTTGTTGCAACATTCCATACCCAGCTATGCTCCTGATTAGAGTCTGTCAATGTCACTGTGTGCACGAAAGGCATGATTCATTACCATTATTTTCCTGGTCTTGGTATCCAGGGATTTAGTTCTGTTTGAGTCCAGTCCACAATTTGTTATATATCTAATGACTTGAATTACCCAGGTGTTAATTGCCTTGATGGTATTTCCTCTACTGAGTTTGGACTTTAAGATCTTCACTGCTATGATGTATACACTACTAGCCTTCTTCTTGTTTGATGTTTAATGTTGTAATCTTGAAGGATCCCCGATATCTCTAATGATTTTCTTCATCAGGACCTTTGTTGCTGTTTCCATAAGGTATCTTAATTTCTCCAGTTTCCACTATTTTCCCCGCTCCCCAGTTGATGGTGAGGGTGACACAATCCAGTCCAAATTCTATTTCAGTACATTGGTTATAAAATTGGACAATGTTAAGCAATGCTTTAATTTCAGATAGTGCTTTTCCATCCAGCTTCAGATCATCCATGTAGTGGAGATGTGATAGTCTAGCAGATATTTTTATGTTTGATAGCCATGGCCTGACTTGTTCAGTATTGCTGACAGAGGAATCAATGGAATAAAAACTGTAGTAGTGATAGTGAGTCTCCTTGAAATATTCCTGTCTTGATATTAACCTCTCCCAGTCAATACTGAACACAGAAACTCAAGTAGTAAAATATACCAAATTTAACAAAATGTTCCAGCTAACAATTATGTCCCATGTAGCTTTTATGTTTTGTAAACAAATTTGTAATTTATATCAGTATATTGAAGCATGCATTTAGATGAATTTCTCCAAGACATCAAACAAACAATCAGTTTTGTTTTCTCATTCTTTTAAAATCCAAAATAGGCATATTTTATCCAGACTTACTAAGGCAATGAATATATACATAGTAAATTTAGTTATTATGCTTAAATGCACAGTTTATTATTATTATTGTTGTGTATAATAGTGCATTTATGCAGAATATTAGAAATGGCATACTATTTCATGAATATATTGCAGCCTTCTTAAGTCTGGTGATCTCCACAAATTGAAATTACATCTACTGCAAATCTTTAAGTGTTATCTTCTGACTTAGTAAGTATATGTACAATAAGATAATGTTTTATTTTTACATAAGAATGCATACAAATTCTAAATATTTATGATTGTAAAATCTTTGTACATTTGAAGTCAAATACTATATTCTTTCTATATAAATAGAAGTTTCCTCTTCTCTTTGTTTTCTCCTTCCTGATTTTCACAGTCTGATATTCATATCTTTATCTTTCATCTGTTTCTGGGGTTTCCACAGTTAAAATGACTCAAAGGAAAGTATGCATTTTTCTTCGACAATGAAGCAATCACTGCATGATGTTGCTTTACCCTGTGAACATAATTCTGTTGTGATTCTTGCTCATAAATTATGGCTCAATTACAAATTTACAAGCCTTTTCTGAAAGTGTAGAACCTATTGTGCTACCTCCAGGAGCAAACTGTGAGTAAAATTAAAATACTACTGTGACAAAACAGGAAAACTGATCACATGTCACTGAGATAAAATGTTGTCCTACTTCAAAAATTGTAAAAATTGTTCTTCCTGATATAAGAAGTTCAATGTTTACCTTTTGTATTTTAGTTATATTGTTCTATTTTGTGTTTGTGTGTGCGTGTGTATCTGTATATATACAGATATATGTATATGTATATATGTAAGCGGGTTGGTTGGCTGGTAGGCAAGAGGTATCGAGATAGAAAAATGCCCCCACAGCATGAATAAACGAGATGATACCTCTTGCCTACCAGCCATTTGGAAACCCACCCTAATTGTCAAATGAGTCCCAACCACCAAGAATGACACCAGACCCAAACTCATGATAACTTCACATGACATCACCACCACACAGCCATTCAAAAAGCAAGTCTGAACCCACACCGATGATGATACACAAAACAAAACAAAAACCAAACTACAGCTGCAACATTAGCCACTTTAAATTCATCCAATCCACACAAGAAGCAAACTGACACCCACTATGAAAACATGGCACGACCACAAACATGGAGCCAAACAAAAGCAGCATGACTCACCAGTTCAAGTCTGAGGCTGGCAGCTGAGGCCAGCCTACCCACTCAAAACACATCCCCACCCAATCAGAGCACAGCCTCCATTCAAAATACATCCCCAGCCAATCAGAGCACAGCCAAGCCACCACCCAATCAGAGCATACCTCCACCCAATCAAAACACAGCCAAGCCTCCACCCACAGAACATACCCCCTCTGGCAGTTTAAAAAAGGGAAAAACAGCCACTATCACACACTTCTCCCAGAAGAACAAAGCTGAAGACACCAGATGATGGATGAGATTTCGTCGAAACGTTGCCCAGATACTTCCAATTTTACGCGGGAGAAAATCCGAATGACCAAAGACCTATATACAAACACCCGAAAAATCTCAGAAAACAAATATACATATATACATATATACATACATACATATATGCATACATACATACATACATACATATATATATATATATATAATCACATACACACACACTCACAAACACATATGTATAAGGTTTTTTTTTCTAAAATAAAATAAGCATTTTTTCTCTTTCATTCAAAGGGATCCATCTGATTGTAACTGGAAAGTGAAGTGATAGTTTCTTACTACATTGCACTGAAAGATAGTTAACACTAACACTGACATGGAAGGCTACAAAATAAAACTGAAATATAAACTCAGATCACATATTGATATGTATATATGATTTTTATGGTTTTTATGGTGATTATTTTCTGCTGTTTCTGCTGTTGAAGCAATTATATTCTACAGTAAATTCTGATTTAAAAATGAATTAAATGAAATCTGTTGGCTGCATTCTTTTATTTTTCCATATTGTCTTACATTACAAACAACCTATTGAACTTCTTTAGTCAATATACTACTAGCTGTTCTGTTAGAACTAGACATTAAGTTATTTCCAACAGAGCTGAAGGAAAAATAATCAGAGTTATCATTATTTTGCAGTATTGTTTTATGTAAATATAGGCATTAAAAGTAGACTAAGAGCATCTATACTAACACACACACACACACACGTGTATGTGTGTGTGTGTGTGTATGTATATGTGTATGTATATATACATGTGTGTGTGTGTGTGGGTGGGTGTGGGTGGGTGTGTGGGTCTGTGTCTGTGTGTCTCTCTCTGGGTGTAATTGCTTTCATCTCAATTGATACTGTCTTGTATTTTATAATTGGTGCCCTGAATTTCCCTCTAAATCTGATCTAAATTTAGATTAAATTATAATTAACCATGATGTTCTAACACTGATAAACTCATTAAAATTATCTTTACAGACCACAGAAATATTTAGATCTAATGCTCAGTTTCTCCTTTGGGATGTGCAGCTTGTACCACTCATTGGAAAGCTTTTACACGAAATGCTTTTAAGATAAACCATATGGCTAATGCTGATTTCCATTGATCTTTTTTCAGGATGTTCATGCTGTTTTTTTAATAGTTAAAATGATTCATGGATTTTTTTTTAATAATGGTCTTTCTCTGGGTCCCCAACTGTGTGCGTTGATGACAAACACACATACAGCATTCAATTTACCCTAATGAACAGAAAATCTGGGGTTTTCAAAGAAAAACATTTTTTTTCCTATTTGGATGGTTAAAAAAAAAAATCTCAAATCAAAATTGTGTAAAACTTTTAATAGAACAAGCAAAGTATCCCAATAAAATGAATGCTTCTAAATTTTCTATGTGATATAAAAATTAAAAAGAGAAGAAGAAACAGCAAACCACCCATAGAGTATGTTGTGGCTTACTATCAAGGAGGAAGCAAAGTGAGTATATTGTTCCCCTGGAGTTGGGAGGGAATGGAGATTTTACAGTATCCTTCCCCTGCCATGCCCACCAAGCCATGCCCATAGAACTAGTAGTAAAAAAATGTGAATCCCACCACTGCCTTAATGGTTAGGTCATTCCACAATTTCATTCATTTGGGAAACAGAATTCTGATGATTCTTGTGAAATGAATTAAGACAGAATAAAACAAATATAACTTCATTAGTATGAGAGAAAATATAAAGTTAGAACCCAATAGCAAAGGAAGATACATTTTATTATGGTTTTATACACCCCCCCCCCCAATGAGGGACATTAGATCCATAAAATCAGATAGCTACTTAGCTTTTAATCTAATATATATTGTGTATTATGTATTGCTACATTGTGATAGTCAGCATTCCATATTTATAGAACTGAATAGAACAAAGATAATGTGTTTTGAGCATGTCTCTCCAAGCAAAATAAATAAATTTAATACACATAAACAAAGATGATCCTTTTCTATTGGACTGAAAGTTGCTTCCAATTGGTTTTGAGTTAATTCATACAAAGTTGACTGTTCAATTTTTAATATCAAAAAAGTATATGGATACTCAGCACACTTTTAAAGTATTTTAACCATTGAGAGATGCTTATGTTTTTTGCTAAGAGAAACTTGGTGATACATTATTATCTGTTGAACCTATTGAATTGAAGTCATTAAAACAGAACATGAAAAAAAAAAACCTAGAAAAACTATCTGGGTAATACTGGAAATTATGCAAGACAGGCATCAAATATGGATAATGACTTTTTAAAAAGTGACATAAGATTTACTATTTATATTTTTCAAAGGGCAATAAATCAACATCTTTCTCTCTTTTCTCTCTCCAACTGTTTTTGTAATAGATTCCTTGACTGAAGTATCTATTTGTGTGATATGTTCTCTGAATAGCTTTTCTTTCATGGCACTGCTACCAAAAGAAAAACTTGAGTTATCCTCTGAATCATCTTTTCTGTAATTTATTGTTAAATTAATGAAAAGGAGATCATGAATGCACTGCAATATCTTGCTTCCATATTGGATCTTATAATGTTCCCTAGAACATTCATTATTTTGATAATTGACTCTAGAATGAGTATACTTACTGGTAGTCTTTGAATATTTTTCCTTCCTTCCTTCCTTCCTTCCTTCCTTCCTTCCTTCCTTCCTTCCTTCCTTCCTTCCTTCCTTCCTTCCTTCTTATTTGGCCAATTAACAGGACATGTACATTGGGGAAGAAGTATTTTGAGCTCTTAGGATTAAAGTGCTAGAGTTCCTATCTGAAAATGAAGGTCATAGGATGCTTAGCAGTCACTATCACTCACCTTTTTCAATTCCATGAGATATGAGTATCATGAGAACGAAACAATGTTTCATATTTATGAAACATTTATATGCTTCCTAATCAGTGTTCTTTATATGTAGGAAAATTAAGACATAAAATAAGAGAGAAATTATCAGCATTAGAAGTGAATTACATTCCACTTTATTGATTAAAATAGTTTATCTGAAAAGAATTTAACATGCTGAAATATTGTTATATTTAGAACTAGAGAGAGTGCAATGAAGCATAGGGAGCAAGACTTCAGTTTCTAAGATGGGGATTCAAGAGGATAAGAGAAAGAAAAGAAAGCCTCCATAATTTCACACTTACCTATTTTCCAGGGTTAAGCTTTGCAACTGCAGAAGTCTACAGAAATGTCAATGTTTTTTGTAGTTTATTTTGAAGATAAAACCTTTATCTGAAAAATATTTATGTTTAGCATAATTGTGAAATCTGTCTCCATGGTTTTTCTTTTTGAGTAGGAAATCATATAAAAAGGGTAAATTATGTAATGGAAGAGAGCTATCTGTTCCTTAACAGTTGCTTTTGCTACTCAAGATGTTTCCTTTCAGCTCACAGCTTTACTAAGCTACTGATTTCCTTTGATTCTAGTGATACAGCCCTCTAGTCGTGATAAAAGATAATCCTAACATTATTTTTGTCAGCTTTATCTTTCTCTGTGTAACTACCTGAAAACATTTCACAGTTCTGGTGAGATACCCTAATCGAGCAGAAGGTTTATCCAGTGATGCAGCCAGCCTAAGGAACGATGATTTAATTGACAAAATCTATATATCAATTGTTAGTTACAAATGAAATAGACTTGATTCACATCAAATCTATTTCCCTCGTGCTGTGTTACTGAGGCTTGACTTTGATGCCTTAATGTCACTAGACAAGAGGTGAGCTGCACTTCTGAAACTCTCTTGAGCCTCAGCAGACTCATGTTATCAAAGAGAGTATTTTATGAAAGGGATATTGAGTTCTTGGTTGTAAAGAAGAAAATCTAATTAAACCCTGATAAAGTGCTTGTCACTCTCACCATGGCAGAAAGCCACCATGTCTGACTTTTTCTGAACCTACAAGATTGAGTTAAGGATTGGTGACACAAAAGGTCAGCGCAAGAAGGCTAAGGGCAGAGAGACACAAATGCTTCCTGAGCTTGAAAGGTGGCAAATTCATTATGCGGTCCTGTGTGGTTCTAAAAACAGTTGATGGGTTTTTTGCCCACTGTCTGTTTCACCCAAATAATTGCCCAGTCATCAGTATCATGGAGTATTTTATTAAAGGCTGACTTTTCATATAATTTAACAGTTGTGCTTGCATTAACAAATTGACCATTCTCTGCTTTTAGTGAGAAAGAGGAGGAGGATTTATTTTCCTCACTTCTTTTTTTTTCAGATAATTCATTTATCAAGAGGAGAAAAATATATAGCTTTATCCCCTTTGCATTTCACATGGGCTTTTTCCCCTGCAGTTGGAAGTCAAACTTTGACTCAAAGCATTCAAGGTTCAAGCCTTAACACTTGTCAACGTCAGAAAACAAATGCTACTTGAAAAAAAGAAAAATGGAAAAATGGAAAAAAAATGAAAATGGTGATGGGATAGTACTAAACAGATCCAGACCAAGAAAAAAAGAAAGAGAAAGTTATAAAAAAGCTATTTTTTGGGGACCACATTATTAAAGACCTTAGATCCCCATTAATTCTCTGAGTAACTTTGGGTAGTATGAACTTCTATTTCACCAGAAATAAATCTGGCATTCAGAGAATAAAGTAACTTTATTGATAGACAGTGCTAAATAGTTCAAGTGATATGCAGTGCCACTTGCAGTGTTTAAAAAAAACAATTGCAAAATGCATGCAGAACAATTGAAAGTTTTTTTCATGAACTCCCTATTAACAATAACAGTAAATACTTTTTACAGTGTCTGTAAAACATAATCAGACTACTTTCTCTGTTTTCTGAAAGCAGAGCAACTCCATAAATCAGGTTTCAAATGACTGAAGGTACTTCACTTTTACTGCTTTGTAGAAGAGTAACTGTTGTGGTACTTTATATTAAGAGATATCTATTTTGCTCTTTTTCCCAAAATGGGACAAGGTACTCTGATGATGATGATTTTGATATGTTAAGTATTTTATATAATATGTCCTGAACTATTAAAAAGACTAATGATAATACAGATACTTGATCATTTTCCTGTAGTTCAAATTATTTTAAAATGCATATGGGAATCATTCCAATGAAAAGGAATATAATATTAAGACCTTATATCTCCTGAATTATGAGTAAAATTATTCAAGCCCTGTATATTGTTAATATTTTTATTTCTGCATTCATATGTCTCCTTCCAGAATATCTTCCACATTAGTCATTTCAGAGTAGTTTGGAGTACAATGGCCCTCAGCATTTATGTACGACTGTTCATCTTATGGATTTTTTATTTCCAACCCGTATTGCTTTAGATTAAAATGGCACTTTGCTCAGTAACTTTTCTATTTGGTATTTAACCTTAATCCATTATTATGGTTAGATTTCTGTCCATGTCCATATGTTTTCTGAAACTGAATGTAAGAATAAAAAGAATAAAAAGTTGCAAGCTTTTTATTCTAAGCAGTTTTATGTTTCATAATGTAGTGTAATGCCAAAATATGGATGGAATGCATGTAAATTGACATTGATTCATACATTCTTAAATTTGAACATCTACCTTTTATTCCATTTTAACCACTTATTTCAATTTCATATACCAATGTAGCTAATATTCTTAGGATATTTTAGCTGAATTAGAAAAAATAGTAACTCTTCCACTATAATCAAAATGGTCAATGATTATGGAATTGAATTGATTCATCTGCTGCACTACACTTTCCTATATATAAAATATGTTATTGATACTTGGTATACAAAGGTTATCTTATTGGTACCTACATTCCTGAGTACCTGTAGGCTCATTGTAGTTCCCTAATATAGTTGTTGGTGCTCTGGAGTACAATGGGATATATTTTATACAAAATGGGATAAAGCTTTAATTTTCTTTTGCTCTAACATCTTCATCAGAATCCACTAACATCACTCTCAAGCAAAATTATTTCTCTCTCAACTTCAATAATGCCAGATTATCTAAACCTATTTTTGTCTCTCAAATTATAACTTTTAATTTCAAAAAATTTCACTTTGTGTTTAATCTGCTTTTTCATCTCCATTCACCGGTTAACAGAGTTTTTCATCTTCTTAACCTCTTTTTTCATCTCTTCTTTTAATTTAACAAGTCTTTCATCCATTCTCTCACCAAAAGCTGTCAATTTAGTATTGAGTGATTCAGGAAGCTTTTTGCCTAATTCCGAAAACATTTTCTAAAGCAGTTCTGAATTTCTTTCTTCAGGTTGCTCTAATGATCCCTTCTACCCTTCTCCTTTTTGCCACTTTTCTGGTAGGTGTCATTCTATTTTAATCTAAAAGTGTAAGGATCTCAGTCACAAGATGAAAATAAAAGACAGACTACCTGCCTTTTTTGTCTTTGTATTCTTAATACTTTCATCTCAAATGGCACTGCATAGTTAAAGTCACCATCACAGTCTCACTCATATTACATTTTACATTATTTTGTAAAATTCACCAGTTATCTACATTCTTTAATGCTAAACAAATAAAATTCTTGTTTGTTTGTTTAATTGCAGGATTTTCAAAAGCATTTTTGTCATGTTCAATCTTTCAACTTTACTGCACTCTTTATCTGTTTTAAACTTTCTTACATAGAATAGAATAGAATAGAATAGAATAGAATAGAATAGAATAGAATAGAATAGAATAGAATTCTTTATTGGCCA
>JANHFM010007131.1:27789-41060 GCA_032468115.1 Grayia smithii
GGGTACACCTCAAGGGCAGCCCCATGTAGAGGGAGTTACAGTAATCTAAACGGGAGATGACCAGCGCTTGAGTGACTGTGCGCAAGGCGTCAGGGTCCAGGAATGGGCGCAACTGGCGCACCAGGCGAACCTGGGCGTAGTAGTGGTTATAAGGGAAGTTTTGGATGATGGGTGGTTGGATGGAGGGGGATTGGATGGTCGGATAAATAAATAAACCTTTTATTAAAAAGAATTGTTTCTCTAGCTCTTAATCAGATTAAATTCCAACTATCAAGTATAGGCATACTAATTCCTCCCACAAATAAAGCAGGAATCTTATTTTTAGCATTTGGCAATGTAGGTCTATATAAGGTATAATTTATAGGAAGTTGACCATGGTTTTATTAATCAATCACTCTGATCTTATCTAACCCTGAATTCAGCAAGATATTCTACAGTGTATCATGTAACTTCTACCCAACACCATGAAAGCAATATTTAGCAACCATGTCAAGACTTTCTTCTTCCATTTGTTCTTCCATGCACTCCCATATCTGTTACAAATATATCCCCATATTCCAGAACTGATTCAGGCAATAAGGAGAAATATTCTATTGGGTACAGGTAGTCCTCGACTTACAACAGCTCATTTAGTGACTGTTTAAAGTTACAACAGTGCTGAAAAAACGGCTTATGACCATTTTTCACCCTCACAACACCCTTTTTACACCCTTACAACTACAGCATCCCTGTAGTCACGTGATCAAATTTGAGATGCTTGATAACTGGTTCATATTTATAATGGTTGCAGCATCCCAGGGTCATGTGATCCCTTTTTGCAATCTTCTGGCAAGCAATGTCAATGAGGAAACTAGATTCACTTAACAACCATGTTGCTAAATTAACATCTGGAGTGGTTCACTTAACAATTTTGGCAAGAAAGGTCATAAAATGGGGCAAAACTCACTTAAATGTTTCACTTAGCAACATAAATTTGGGGCTCAATTGTGATCGGAAGTGGAGGACTACCTGTACTGACAGTCAGCATTGGCATAATCTCCCTGTTAGTTCCTTGATTGTGTAATAAATAAATCTATATAAAAGAAAAATAATAGTGGAGCTGCCACTTAAAATCACCTAGAAATTTCAATTGATGCAAACTGCTTATGTTTGTTTGCTTATGCTTATGGCCTGTTTATGGCTGTGCTGCAAGCCTGTACCAGTTGTACATACATGTCTAGGTACAATTCACAGCACAACACTATGCAACCCTAGTTGGAACCTAGTATCTGCATGACTTCTTTCTCCAACTGCAAACAACTCATACAATTAGAGCAGCTCAGTGGGTATTGTTAGTGTTCCCCCTTAGCTTTAATGAACTAAGCAGGGCTGAGGTCAAGAAGTGCTGTTACTAGGCAGCAGCTTCAATCTAATGTAGTGTTTCTTAACCATGGCAACTTTAAGATATGTAGACGTCAATTGCCAGAATTGAGCCTGGCTAGCTATGGAACTTTGGAAGCTGAGGTCCACATATCTTAAAGATGTCAAGATACTAGGAAACACTGGTCTAATGGAGCAGCATGACCCTTAGAAAGCAGAAGTAGCCCTTAAATGTTAAGTTAACAAAGTGGCCAAGACAGAGTTTTTCCAGTGATGGCAAGCGTTTGATTACTGATTATAATGGTCTTATCTGCGTGAGTTGCATAATGGGTCCAGTGTTATATTTTATGGAAACTGTTTTTGAACTGATTTTATAGCTACTGTGAATGTTAAATCAGTTTTATGGGAACTTTAATATTGTATTGTTTTTATTGTGAACTTTCAGGAGTCCTTAGTAAATGATGCAATATAGAAATAAGTATATGAATATTTGAGATTATATGGACTAGGATCATTGCTATGTTAAATTACTCAGGACCAATGAAGAAGATTTCTTGAATTTGGTTATCTAAAATATATCTTTGGAATCGGTTTATCATCAAAGCAAATTTCAGGAAATGAAAATCTGAATTACAAGTGACATCACCTGAATAAGTACAAAGAAGTAACAGTGAATACTGCCCTTATATGACAAAGACAATGGCACATTAAAATCTTGTTAAGCTATCATAAAACTTATGTTTTAGTGATAAGCATTATTAATGCAAACATATATGCAGGTACCAACTTTATGAAGTCTGAAATTGCAACTTTAAAGAGTGAATTACATTAGATATCTTCCATGGCTATGCTGCCAAAGTCTATTAAATATAATCTGTATGAGTATTTTAACACATTCTTTATAAATTGCAGTTGCCATCCTGAATCTGTGTTCTTGCAGTTCATTAAATTTGGTCTCTAAACTGCAATGTAATGACATGTTGTGTGCAGGGGAGGAAAGTGACTGGATAAAAACTTCAAAAAGAAAATAAAACAATTTTAGACCAGCGGGTTCAGTCAACTGTTCTCTAAAGCAGATCTCTCTAATAGAGACCTGAAGTTTTTGGAGACATCATACAATAATTAGGGGAAGGTGCAACTAAAGGGGTGTGTGTGTGTGCACAAACTTCAACGAACCCATTTCCGTCTCTCATAATTCTCTTGTATTATGTTTTAATTTGCAGAGAAGACATTCCTTCACACAGTATATGATTACCATGCCTGAACCTAAGAATCAGGGCAATTTTTCAAGTCACTGTGATAATCTGTTAAGCATCAGCCAATAACATGTTAATTCATTCTTGATACATGAACTTTTCAACATTGTTCCCTTCAAATGGAAGCAATATTCCCTTCAAATTGTACATGTAGCACAAATGAAAGTTATTTGGAGCATGAGAGCCACAGAATACAGATAAGTCCTGAACTTAAACCATAGTTGGGACCAGAACTTACATCACTAAGAGGTGCAGTCATTAAGTAAGACATGACTGATTTTACTTTTTTTGGTATGATCATTAAGCAAACCATGCAGTTGATAAACAAACCCAGCTTCTTCATTGTCTTTGCTTATCAGTAGCCAACCAGGAAAGTTGCAAATGATGATAACGATGTAAATACATGACAGTTGCCAAGTGCCTGAAAAACAATCATGTAACCATGGGAATGCTCCAATGGTTGTAAGAACAAGGACTTGTAAGTCATATTTTTCAGTGCCTCATAACTTTGAACTGTCACTAAATGGATGGTTATAAGTTGAGTAGTACTTTTAATCAAGATCTTGCCTCAGCAATATCCCAAAGCCTTTCTCCAAAACAGCAACATAATTTAATACCATTTCTTTTATACTGATTATTTTAATATTATACTGTCTAATAAATACAAATGAAAAGGAGAATGGAATTTATATCTAATGTACAGGCCTATTTTAAGATTCACAGTAACCTTCTCCAACCTGATACATGTATAACATCTTCTTCATATCATTTTCAACAATATTGTCATGAATCATTCAGAGTAGTAATGATGGAAGTCATACACTGACATACATAGACAACACCAATTTATAGAATCTTAGTTCACAACAATTGCTAGTGCTCATGATCCCATGTATGATGTTACAAGTAGTCTTAAAACTAATCATTGTGAGCCTAATACCATTTGGAGAATGCGACTGCCCATGATAGACATTTTGTGTGTAAAGATTCAACCCAGGAAGAAGTACAGATATTTCTGGTTTGGTCCCACTATAAGCTAAAAATATTTCCAGAATGCTGAGTTCTCAAAGGATTTTAATCAAAAATGTTTTGCAGACAGTATAACTTTTGTGCTAAAATTTACTTACACAATACTCCATACATTGTTTCTCTTTCAAGTAATTGTTAGACTAAAAATGTAAATAACATGCCAATCAAAATGTTTATCCTGTACTCTATTGATCATCCAATAGAGTTCACGATCTGACAGGGTTTTCTACTTTGACTATAATGTATTTCAGTATGAAAGCATAATATCTACTTGTTTATCTACTTGACAAATTCACTTAATAAGTTCATATCCTAGAAGAATAAACTTGATAGGCTTGATTTGTCAAATAGTGAAATATTTTCCAATGCATTGTTCATCTGAATATTTGAAAGTTCAAGTTGAAAGTTGGCTTATGGTTGAGGATTACAATAATGAAAATGCACAACTCTTCATCTTCTCTTAAACTTCAGAAAAATTAGCTTCCTAGATTTTTGGCTGTGCATTTACTGTCTAAAAACCAGTGCTTATTATTTGTTTGCTAATGTGTAATATCAATAATACGTTAGCAGAGAAACTCTGGAGCACTGTATTTGGCTATTAGTGGGGTAAGAGATTGTCTGGCATGTCTCTTGTTTCTCAATGCAGCCAGCTGCAGTGCTCAAATTCAAAATTTATGCTAATCAGATTTGCATATCAGATTTACTATATTAACAGATATCATTTCTATAATTTGCACATACTGTTTAAGTGTTATTCTTTTCATGTAAACAATAAAGCAAAGAAATTGTTCCTCTTCTAAATTCCTCTATCACTAGTTGCCTTCATTTCATTTCTGGATACTAAGTTAGGAAAAACATATAAAAGATAAACTAGCACATTTTTCCAGGTGTTGTTTCAGAAACCCAACTACCATAAAACATGAGAATATACATTTGGAGAGATGCCTCTCAGCAACAACATACTAAGTTGTCTAAGTTTAGTCATCTGGTTCAGAAGTAGCTTTTTAATATTTTTTAAAAATATATATTTATTAGAAACTTTATAAAATCAGTTCAGGAAAACATAGAGATGGTAGAATAATATGTTTTTAAATTGTTAGGTAAGATGAAATATAAATCATAGAAGCTAAAAAGATGCATGCAAAAAGATGCCAAAGTAACTACTAAAACAGGAATTAAAATAGCCAAATCATAAAATCCCTAGAAGAAAAATCTAGAACCAAAAGACAACAACATGAACAAGAAGTGAATTTTTAAACAGAGAATAGTCCATAAGCAGAATAGCTCAGGATATGTGGTTGCAAAGTTTCTCTTATAATAACACTCCAATCTGCAGTGACACAAATAAATGATTTGAAGAAATGCACCAATTGTCTATATCTTATACCAACAGAACTACTGGGTAGATGAAAGACCTAGAGAAAGTTCAAGACGAGATATTGCATCAATATCCAAAGGGTTTTTTTCCCAAAGTTTAGAAGTACATGGCCTGGCAATTGTGATCTCAAGATCAGCAACACAAGGAATTTCCCTATCTACATGCAAACTTCAAGTTGCTCTTTCAAGTGAGTCCTTCCTGTTTCCTAAGCATCAAATAGCTTGAGTATACTAGTAGTTTGACTTGCTGGTTATGTAATAGTTGCATCTCAGCCTTATTTACTTCAGGCTCAGGATAAATAAAAGCAGCCTTAAGCCACTTCTATATAAGCTGTCAGTAATGATGAATTGCAAAACAATTCTTTCACTATTTAAGGTACTGAGGGCAGAAGGCTTTGGCAAAATAGTAATAAATGCTGGTTAAGATGAATCTACAGTACATGTGATAAAGCACAAAGGGCAATATGAAAGAAGTCTGCCATTATGGGAATAAAACGGCATGATCTACCCAAACAGACTACATTACATCACAGTGAACTAGCAATGGATAAATTGATACTATCCATCACTGTGAATTATAAATAATAAATTATCCAATGGTATGATTTGCTTTGTTTTATTTTTCAATGCCATTGACTTAATAAAATAAGTAATAATCTCCGATAAAAATCTTTAAAATGTTGCACCCCACTCATTTCAAGGAAGATACTTAAAATTTGGGGTTTTTTTTGCTTTGGATCATTTTGTTTATATTACATTATATAAATAGCTTTTGGCAAAAAGTCAGAATAAAACATTTTAAATTACTGTTTGTACATTTGTGTGTGTATGGAAGAGGGAGAGGAAGAGTGGGGAGGTGAGGGCCAGGGGAAGGGAAGGAGAGACAGAGAGACAGAGAGATGGATAGTTTTTATGGCAAAGATTATTCCCATATTTTGCTTATGATTCTGTATCCTCATTTCCCCAGACACATCCTATTTTTGCTTGTGCTGTATTCAGCTCAGCCAGGAAAGCAAATTATTTAAAATATCCAGGATTGGATGCTTAGGATGGAACAGCAATACATAGTAGTAGTGGCACCAGGCAGTGGGAAATAGTGGCAGATGGTGTGGGCAGCATTCAGTAGAAAATGGAGCTTTACAGCAATATTCTTGTTACTTTTTGGCATGAAAAACAGAAACAGAATGGCAAGTAAGCAAATATATATAGTAAATAGGAATCCTGCTGTAATAAGGTGCCAGAAAGCTCTATGTTGGCACTGGGATGGTTTGGGCTATCTCTTTAATTCTTATCGAAAGAGGGAATTGTGAAGGGAGATCACTTAAACTATTTGTGACAGAAATGCCCATAATTATTTAGCTGGTAGAACCTTTTGCTTTCATTTAGCACATATCAGTTTCATGGCCAGGCCTTGATCAATGGCAGACAATTGTCACCTCAGACCACAACACTGACTGAAGTGGCAAACATTTGATTTTTTAAATACAGAATCATGTCCAGGGAGCTCTGGATGGGATTGTACAAAGGAACCATAACTGATTAACATTTTCAAGGTGATAGCGGAACACAAACAAATGTTATATTATATGTGACACATTACCTTGGTATTCTCTTGTCTAGAATATATTATTTCGTTAAAGTTGAAATATGATATTCTTAATGATGCCACTCATTCTCTCAAGTATAAATGGTTCATAAATGTTTCCATCTGAACAAGAAAGGTAAATTTGACAACTTTGTGACTCACTTAAGGTTCCCTTAGAGGGTTTGTGAAAAATTGAAGAGGCTACCAGGCCCAAGGGAGTGTGAGGAACAAATGATAGGATGATATTTGCCAACTTCATTTCAATCACAAATCCTTTCAAACATCAAATCGTTCCAAACAAATGCTCTAATGCCACTGCGCTTTCCAAGGCTGAATACATATTTGCCTTTTTCATACCCACAGGGGCCCATTGGATCACTAATAATTGAAATTCCAGTGATCTTCGCCTGTTTGCCAATCTGCAAACTAAACAGAGGCTTAACCTATTTGCTGAGATGCCAGTTTACTGACATTTTGTGCAATGCAAGCCAGGATACGAAACAACCATGGCTTTAATCACTGAAATGAATTTGAGTGCAATACTTGTCTCTTATCCTTCCTATCAATGGAGTCTGGCTGCTTTGTTACAGTTGGTTTCAAGCTGGCTTGCTCACATCAGATAAGTAAGGGGGAAAATGATAATAAAAACCACAAAGTGAAAACAAAACTATTTGAGAAGTAGAATGAATGCTTCAACACATTCCTTGTTGCAGCCATTGTCCCACAAGCTTTCCACTGGGAATACTGAATGTGTGGATGGTGAGGTCCATCTAATAGCAATACCCATGCAAAGAGAAATATTTTTGTCCCAAGAGCACAAGCCAATTATATTTTGGAGAGGAAAGGAGTGGAGAGTCGGGAGAATCCAAAGGCAATGGATTACAGAGACAGCTTTTACACAATTAAATGAAAGATGCAGCTGTTCCCAAAAGTTGATGGGATGCAAATGTTGCTTAAAATACTTTTGCCCAGCACTGTGCATGAATACAGTACCAGTTTTCAAGCCAATTCAGCTGTTCTCTAATTAGTGATAAACTTGTTCTGTTATTGATACCATTCTCTTAGAAAAACATTCAAAAGTAAGTCTGTAGGGTATGTGTAGGGTATATATATATGCACATGTGTGACATCTTGTTCATTTACATGTATATAGCTGTATATTCTGTTCATTGTATATTGTACAATATGCTTTAAATTGTATATAGTTCAAGGAATGATGAGAACATTATTACATGATGGACCACTACATAAATCATAATAGGACATAAATTTACGAGGGATGGAAGAAGGGAGGGAGGGAGGATCATAATTTACACATATACATACCCATATGCACATAGACTTGTACAGGAAAATAATGATGAAGTATATTCAAAAAATGGTCCAGAACTTTTGCTTTCTAAGACTCATTTATCTCAGAACTTGTTCACACTGGGTAGTAATTCCTTCCTCTGGTGGAAAGCTAGTTCTAATATGTTAATAGCTAGTGATTAAACATCAGTTGTCCCTAGGCAGCTGTGTTCATAGTAATTAGTAACATGGAAAGAATAGTGATAAGTGTGTTGAAAGCATGATAACTTTCCTGCCTGGTAGGAAACTTCTGCACATCACATAGCAGATAGGCTAATAAATAATTTGGGGCAGAATCAATGGAACTATTAACCACAGACATTATCATTCATTAATGTGCTGCAAAATAAATACCATATAAAGTAGGTTCTAGAAGTCAAATTTAATTTATTTAGTAGGGACAGAGAAAGCTACCTTAACCCCAAATTAACCATTTTTCTACATCAGCATTGTAACGAATTAAACTACAAAAATCTATAATTGAACTTAATGCTATAAATGAAACTACATATGATACTAACCACTAATTTAGTCATTTTTGAAAAAAGAATGGACCTGTTCAGATAAGATAGAGCTGTTACGGGCAATACATCTTGACAGCTTTATGCTACCTCCTTAAGCACAAGCAGCAAGCTTTAAATAACAGTCACTGTACATCAGCAATTGAAGAGGGATATCAATCTTAGGTCCTGCTATGAGCCTCCTACAGGCATCTGGCTGGACTCTGCCACATTAGACAGAATCATCCTAGTTCAGATTAAAAAAATATACTGACTGTGATTCTCTAGAGTTTGGAGCCCTGTTACTTTACTATATTTCTTATACATGTAAAGGGGAAAGTACCAATGGAGGAAATTTCATCAAGGAAAAATTTTTGGTTTGTTATTTCTGGTAACTTCTAATCAACTTTTTGCTGAACCAGGACTGAAAATATGATGATTTCTAGATTGTGTACTGATAAAAGTTAGGCTATGGGGAGAAGATATTTTTTCTTATTTGTAATTTTAAAAGTAGGTTCACAGTTATCATATTAGTTTATGCTCCATGGTGCAGTGGTTAGAATGCAGTATTGTAGACTGACTGCCCACTGCCAGATTTTGATCCTGACTGGCTCAAGGTTGACTCAGCCTTCCAT
This sequence comes from Grayia smithii, assembly GCA_032468115.1. NCBI lineage: Eukaryota > Metazoa > Chordata > Lepidosauria > Squamata > Grayiidae > Grayia > Grayia smithii. The sequence continues at coordinate 36,881 of JANHFM010007131.1, forward strand.
CCTTCTGAGGTTGTTAAAATGAAGACCCATATTGTCTTATTCATAAATCTAAGTGCTATTGTTATTGCTATTGATATGATAAAGGTTGGAAGCTACTTCTTTATTGTTGTCTTTAATGCATTTTTCTTTTCCCTTTCCCTTTTGTGTTGCTTTTTTCTGCACTTTCTCTTTTTTTCTGATTTAGTTTGCATTTGTTTTTGCTATGTTTATGAAAAAAATTCAATATAATTATAAAACAGGAAAGAAAGAAAGAAAAAGAAAGAAAGAAAGAAAGAAAGAAAGAAAGAAAGAAAGAAAGAAAGAAAGAAAGAAAGAAAAGGTCAAGGACCATAAGATATTATTGCTAATGCATGCTGGTTAAACAAAAGAAAGCCAAAGAATGCCAACAAGAAGTCAGTGTGTTTTATTGATTATAGAAAGGTTTTTGATGGTGTCAAATCATGTCTAGCTGAGAAATGGTCTCCCTCAAGGCATAAATGATCAGGCTCAACTTACCATACTTGGAACACTTTATGCCAGATCTAGTTCTCTAGGAGAAACCCATATTGATGAGAAAGGTGAAAGGGAAAAGATTAAGAAAATGACCAGCATTATTTTAAAAAATTATTGAAAAGAAGGACCAGAGCAGTGGTGGGTTGCCCCCGGTTCGGTCCGGTTTGCGCGATCTGGTAGCGGTGATGCTGTGATGTCACTGAACCGTTCTACGTGTCCTGGACCGCGCCCCCCCTGCACAGCCTACTTACCACCCCGGTCGTGGAGTGCATGGAGCGTACTTGCGCGCATGCGCAAAAAACTTTTTTTGACCTTTTTTGGCCAAAAAAAGCTTCTGTGCATGCGCAGGAGCACCCGTTCGGTGCACACGCGTGCAAAGCACGCACGCATGCAAAGCGTGCATGTGTGCAAAGCATGCAAAGCATGCGCACACACCAGACACGCGCTCCGCACGCCCCGACCACACGAAGCGCGTGCACCTTTAGAACTTGTAGGACAGCTAAGTAGAACCCACCCCTGGACCAGGGGTGATATGATAGCAGTATTCCACTAACTCAGAGGTTGCCACAAAGAAAAGGGAGTCAGGCTATTCTCCAAAGTACCTGAGGGCAGGACAAGAAGTAATGGATGGAAACTAATCAAGGAGAGAGGCAACCTAGAATGAAGAAGAAATTTCCTGAAAGTTAAAACAATTAATCAGTGGAACAACTTGCCTCCAGAAGTTGTGGGTGCTTCAACACTGGAAGTTTTTAAAAAGAGATTGGACAACCATTTGTCTGAAATGGTATAGGGTTTTCTGTTTGAGCAGAGGATTGGATTAGAAGACTTCCTTGGTCCCTTCCAACTCTGTTATTGTGCTCTGTTTGGTGTGCAGGTTAAAAGAAGATAAACTCATATCAAAATTAAATGGATGGACTCAGTTGCAGTGCCAATGGGTACACAATTGGAAGACTGGAACAATCAAGCTAGAGGACAGATCATCCCAGGAAAAATCTATATATGTTTGCTTTATCTTCGTATTTTGGAGTAAACACTGTAATCCTAAAGACAATCTTTCTAACTAGCTCACAGAAACAATTTATAATATTTAATTTGACTTTTAAAAGCTGGAAGGATATTTGGAGCTAGATATAATTCTATTTATATATTAATTCCAAATGTTTCAAAGCCAATTGTAACAGTGCATTACTTTGTACTATAAGAAAACAAGTACTGGATATAAAAGGAAGTCATATGCAAATATAAACCTTTTACTCCTGAATTTAACATCAATTCAAATAGCAAAAAGGACAGAGGTTGGGGAAAATGTTTTTTAAGACCAAACGGAATTGAGTCTAAAAAATTAGAACACTTACAAAAAACATTCCTGCAGTCATTGTGGGGCAAAATATGATGCTCCCAAAATGTAAGTATCTATGTTTCTGATATAATAGCTTTGAACTTGTTTTATGAACTAAATTTTTCAAAGGGGCTATTAGTTTAATGTTCAGATCACATTGCTACCCAAGTTCTTGGAATAATTTTGGACTGGAAAGATAGTGTAATGCCCAAAAATCGCAAAGAGAGATAAAGAAACAAACTTACATATAATACATCACTTAGAATTAGCTGTAAGGTCAATTAGCAGAGAAGAGACTTTAGCAGTAAATTTACTTCATGTGTACAACTCTTTAACCAAAATCTTGGCTTTAATGTATGGTATATAGTATCCAGAGTTCAGAATAACGGAATCATCTTTTAGCTTTCCATTTCTTTTGCCTACATATCTTCAATTGGTTGCAATGATACACATTATTGCTATTGCATTAGTCTTTGTCCCTTATGATTGCAAAGTCCATTTGCTTCGCAGGACTCTCTTTATCTACGCACGATGCAAAACAGGATGGGGGAAGGTGTTATAAGGTATCTTGTTGTGGAACCTGACACAGATTAGATGTCTGACTAGGACCAAGTGACTCAGCTGACTTCAGGGAGAGCTGGGACTGGGTCTTTCTGCTCCTATCCAGCACTTAAGCCACTGAAAGAGATACTAGCTCTCAGTTGGTATCATACATTCAGAAACAAAATATTATATTGGCTGGAAAATATTTGAAAAGCTACTGATTTGGTTGTGATCAGTTGTAAATAAAGGGTTAAAAGCCAGGAAAAGAAAACAACTATAACTGCTTAATTTTTCTTACATTTGTTCAAATGAATATTCAGATTATCTCAAGTCCTAGTAAGTGTCTTATATCATATATATGAAAAAGCATGCTATTTACCTCTGTTGACATAGGCTGGTAGTCTGCATTTCTTTCTGGATTTTATTTGTTGACATTATTGGTAAAACAGCTATAAAGAACAAACTTTTTTCCTCCTTCCAGAAATGTTAGATTTTTATACGTTATTGCCCTTAAGTGACATTCAGGAAGAGAGAAGAATACAAGTGCAATAATTTCCACCCAAACAGGTATTTATCACAGTTTCAAATAGAAGGATATTCATTTCTACTGCCTGGAAATGTTAGACTGGGATGAATTAAACATTTTGATATATACCCGCGGTGGTATAAACTATGTTTTCAAATTTTCCTAGTCAAGATTTCTTTTACGCAGAGGAAAATTAGACAGGTGCAGCACACCAAATGAGATGAACTTTGTCCTCAAAGAAAATTGGTTTTTCCTTTTCAATTTCATTTCGAAGAGATCTGACAAGTGTCGCTTTGAACAAACTTTCACAGCACAATATCCTTTGTGTAAGTTTTCCCCTGTCAGCTTTTCCATTCCAATAGGAACTTAGAACAAAGTCTATGTTGCCCTTTGAGTTGAGAACTTCATCTGCTGAATGAACACCAGTGCAGTGCAATGAAATTGAGGGCATACTCTCTCTCTCTCTCTCTCTCTCTCTCTCTCCCCCCGCCCCCCACGCCCAAATGAATCAGAATACTGCCAACTCTCAATAAATATAATTTCTCTATCTTGTTGGAAAAGACATGCAATGGCTATGTATTCCATTTCTTATTCTCCTCCCCACCTTTCTTAATGAAAAATAGATTTCAGAAATCCACTGATTTGTAGATGGAGTTCAGATTGCAGTCAAACAATGGCTTTGCATATACACCATTCACACAGTTTTATCAATTTTTTAATGTTCTGATCCTTCTGATCCCGGGTGAAAGTGATTACTACTATGGCAATGAATACACTGTTGGAAGGCAAGGCTGGAAACTAATCATATATGTGGCCACTAAGAATTAATATTGATTTGATATAGCAGTCAGTCACTGATCTTTTCCATGATTCCATCTCTTCCTAACCTTTTCTTTCAGGACTTCTAATGGTGCACTCATAACCATTATTAATGAGCCTATCCATCTTGCTTCTGGTCATACTATTTTTCTATTCCCTTCTACTTTTTCCTTTTCTAGAAAACTAGGTTTCTGCATAATGTGTCCAAAACAGGATAATTTGAACTGGGTTTTTTTCTGATGATCCATTTGTTTGTTTTCTTGGCTGTACATAGTAGTCTCAGCAGTTTCCTCCATCACCATCATTCAAAAATGCCTTCAATCCTTTTCCAAAGTCCAATCTTCACTCCCATAGCATGTCACGGGGAATGGGAATAGCATGTCAAGAATAGAGTAGAGTAGAGTAGAGTAGAGTAGAGTAGAGTAGAGTAGAACAGAACAGAACAGAACAGAACAGAACAG
>JANHFM010007131.1:200950-212391 GCA_032468115.1 Grayia smithii
GTAGGTAAACTGAGGACCCAGATTATTGGGGGCAATAAGCTGACTTTGTAAAAATGCCGCTGGGGCGGGAGGGAGGGCAAAAGCCCTAATAAGCAGGCATATACAAGGAATGAAGACTATGGCTAAAAGCACATTGATTCGTGCTTAAGAAATTGTAAGCCACCCTGAGTCTCCGAAGAAGGGCAGGATATAAATTGAAATTTTTAAAAAAAATTAAGAAAAGTAACATCCTGTTCTCTGACCTTCTACATTCTGCACATAGGGAAGCAAATAGAAGAAGCCTATCAAAGACAGATTGGGAATGCTAGAAGAACTAGCAATATTAATAAGACTAGAAAAACTTGTTTCATTATACATTAAGATTAGGATTGAAACATTATTAATAGTGAAAATTATGTGTAAGTAGATAGTAGAACATGGAAAATTAATTAATAGTTGGATTATTGAATTGAAAGAGCAACAGGGAATGATCTGGCGCTACCTACTCTCAGAGTATCAACCAAAACCAAAGGTGTTCCTTCATCTAGAAGCTTGGCTTATCTTTGCTTTAAATATATTTTCCCCAGCTCTTCCTCACCTCTTATGGATCAAAAGAGAAGACTCCAGGACTGCTGCACAGTTAGTCCTTGACTTACAATTACAATTGGGACCAGAATTTCCATTGCTAAACAAGGCAGTTGTTAAACTGAGTTGTGCCTGACTTTACAGCCTTTTTTGCCACAGTTGTTAAAAGCATCAACTTTACGTTGCATTGCATTGACTTTGCTTGTCAGAATCCAACTGGAAAGGTTGCAGATGGTGACTGAATGACCCTGGGATGCTTTGCCAATTGCAAAGCACTCAAATTTTGATTCTGTAACCATGGGAATGCTGCAACAGTCCTGTATGTGAGGATGAGTCCCAAGTCACTTTTATCAATGCTATTGTAACTTTGAATAGTCACTAAAGAAATAAGTCGAGGACTACCTATAATTCTGAGTACCTTTCAAGAGTAACTTGCAGGAATTATAAAGAGGGATTAGGATTCTGTTGAGTTATATCATTTCTCAACTGGCTTTAGTCCTTGCAGAGAACCTTGCAGCAATAGTGGTGAATTTTTCTGCTGCTATAGCAGAAATCTTTTAGTTGCTATTAACAACTCTCCTTAGCCAGAAATCTTCTCCTTCGTCAATTGGCCTTATTTTATCTAGTTTTCTTTACATAACAAAAGATAATAGAGATTGCATACAAATATACAAGGTATATTATACAGACTGATCATTAAAATATTATTTTATTGTCCTATTATTAATGTCCCATATTAAGTTTTACTTCTCCTTATACAGCCGTGAGCCCCTGCAATGAATGTTACGTATACATTTTATAGCACTAAAAATAATAATAATGAACCCATGGAGATGTTACAGTGAAATAAGATTATATACCCTAAATGGAAAATACATAATAGACATTTGAAATATAGGAAAATAAATATAATTAGAAAAAGTAGTTTAGTAAACAATTAATGCTATCCATAATTACAATATTCAAACAAAGAAATCTTGAGGGAACAATTGGACAATAATGAGATTTTAGGTGCTGATTGCAAATTATTTTCTGAAGTAGTAAAAATAAACTTTCATACATAAAAATAAGAGAAATAGATGTTGTTGTTTTTTAAAAAAATGCCATTCAACACTTTTAGAAATCTTGCATCATTAAAAATTATAGCCAATATGTAAAGCCAAAAATAGTAATAAATATCACTTTGGGATTTAATAGAGATTCCTCCTCCTTTAAAAGCTCCCCCTCCCTAACCCTCCCAAGATATGATCGTAATAATCTTCTATTAATGAAGCAAGGATTATGCAGAAAAAAAATATTCTGCATCTTTCTACCAGTTCCCATTTAACTGGATGAAGGTGAATTGCCTTCATTTTTTGTTTCAAAGAAGAGGAACATGTCATAGAAATTCTACTGGGTAGCATGTGATGTTCTTGAATTATTAAGAGGGCCAAGGGAAGTACACATGTTCTATCTTACACAAATGGTATCATCCAGCCATTTTTATCTTCCCTGACTTCTCCTACCTGCCTGCAAATCTCCAAGGAAGACATTAAAGAGCATCTTTCAGGTGGAAAGTTGTGAGTAACCAGAAAGTACTGAAAACAATAATGGCATGTACTTCCGCTTCCAACAACCAAGGACTTAAAAACACCAGCTTAAAAAAGAAAAGAAATACCATACTCATAGACTGAAAATAAAGTCAAAAATACAAGTCTCTTTTGCAGGGAAGAAAAGGATTTTTCAAAATTACAAGACAAATTTCGGCCTAGCTTTCAATGAAATCATCAAGTTTATTGGTCCAGTTTCACTGAATAGATAAGGAATTCTGTTTATATTAAGCACAAGCAAGCTTCTTTTAATTTAGTGCATAAAATGCAAGTTATTTCACAATAATCATAATACTGATAGTATTTCTATTTCCATGAAGCCTTCACCTGGGTAATCCTATTGCTTTTGCTTTTCAAAATATCTTATAGATTTGAATGAATAAATGAATGAATAGATTAAGGCTGTAATTCTACAGACATACACTATATACCCAGAAATAAGACTTGATTCTAAGTATACATATAATGAGAGCCAGTTTGATCTACTAGTTCAGGCATTAGGCTAGAAAACGGGAAACCATGAATTCTACTCCCACCTTATCCAGGTAGGTGATCTTGAGCCAGTCATTCTCTCTCAGTCCTAGGAAAGAGAATGCAATGGCTAACCATTTCTGAAAAATCTTTCCAAGGGACCTGTCCAGGCAGTCTCCATGAATGAGGCATGAATGAATGGAAGAGGAAGAAATAAAGCATAATCTAGAATACTTAGCAATTTTTTAAAAAGCTTACAGCTAGTTGAAAAGGTATTTCTGACTTTAATTAATTTATTCAAAAATAAATGAGGAAATGTCATCTCATTTGTTATCCAATAGAAGAATTTCCTTCCATTCTTAGGTATTTCCGGAATTAAATTTATATTTACTATTCCCAGGGTTATTCTGTATAGTTTTCAAAATGTAAAATTAAAGTCCAGTTTCTGTAACTATTCCTCTTTAAAATCAAGTCTTTTACAAAATTCTACAAGCTCCAAAAGGACAGTATTACAATTTGCCAATACAATGCAGTTTACCACGTTTAAATATATTGGGCACAATGAAAGTTAAGTTAGCACAAATGGAAAAAGTTAGAATCTGAATTCACTTTAGAAGGTAATAAAAATTAAACAAATATAATATGTTTTACAGACCTGAGGCAAATTAAACTCTGTGAAATAAGGTAAAAGTAGAGATAGGCATAATTTGTCCAAGTATGGGAAATGGTGCAGATAAAATTATTTTTATTTAATTATTTATACTATCCAATTTTGTTTAAAGAATAAAACAGTAATTGTATAATAATGCTTTTAAGATTTTTTTCACAAGTGCTAGAAAAAAACTCCACTAAAATGCAATCCCTTATTAAAAACAAAAAAGTGCAAGTAATAAAAAGTTAATGAATCTACTAAGGCAAAAAAAAAATAGCAGTAATAAACAAAGAAAAGTTTATAAATGAACACATTCAAACAAAAGGGTATATGTGCATATGTATTGTAATAACACATTAAAAATGGATGGTAGGAATATTAAGCCATCCAAAATTAAATAAATAATATTTTAAGCTTGTTAAAGGAAAGATAAATAAACCAGAGATGCTTTTACTATTGTAGGGTATCTAACATTAATGAATAAATTGACAAGTATCCAAAAAAGAGCTGAGTTAGAAAGAGAAAAAGGGTGTGTGTTAATTGCAGCACTTGTAATCTTGAAGGAGAGTAGCTACCTTTTTCATAAATTATGGAGATCATTTTGACCATTCAGTCTAAACTCCTGCTCAGAATAGAAAACTAAATAAAACAACTTCAAAACAGTTGGCTTATCAGGTTCTGTTTGAGCACTTGGAAAGAACAAGGGCCACCACTTCTCTAGGTAGTTGGTTCCACTGCTAAACAATTATTACTCTTAGGAAGTATTTCCAATATTCAATCAGAATATGCCTTCCTGTCTTCCTTCTTCTTTTTTAAACATGGCTTAGTAACTTTTATTCTTTCAAACGTATTCCAATTTCCCCGAATCCTTCTTTAAGTGTGTTACTCAGAACATAATACTTAGAGCATCACCTGATCAAAGCACAATAAAGTGGAGCTAGTTTTTGTGAGCTAACCAGTTCTCACAATCTCAGAAACTAGAACATCTATTACCAGAAGAAACTGGTAGAAGTTGTTTGTCCTACTCAACAGAGAGTTATTGGAGAAGGAGGTTTCACAAAGCAATTACTGGAATTCTTCCATAATCCACTTTCCAACACTTTAAAAATATTTCTAACATTCATATAATCTCTTAAATAGATAATTAAATGCCCCATAGATTCAACACATTAAACTACAAGGTCATGAAGCCTAACTACAATAGTAGTTTTGTGCCCTTGAATGCTGTTTGTTCTTCCTCCAATCTAGTGTATTTCCAAATGCACCTCTCAAGCAAATGAAATAATGAAAATTTCAGAGCATAAAGGCTTATACCTGGCCTTACCTTAGAAGTTTACACTTTGAGGCTGCGTTGACCAGATTTCCACTAAATAATGTATCTGAAGAATACCTTTTTGGGACAAGGCAGCCATAGAAACTACTGCTTTCAGATATTTTTGTAAATATTTCCAACATTCATATATTTTCTTAGAATTAAAGGCCCGATAGATCCAACACATTAAACTACAAGGTCATGAATAAAAGTCCTCTTGAGTTGTTTTTTGAAGTTGTAGATGTTTCTGTTTATTTTGTAGAAGTGTTAAAACTTCTTTGTTGATTTAAGCAGCTATGAAACAATATGGATTATTTTGGCAGTAGATATTTAAAGATTTTAAAATTTATAACAGTGTAGAATCTGAAAATCTCTTTGTTATTAGGTGCAGGATGTTTCAAATCAAACCAAGAAAGGACAGCCCAGACAGATTTATATTGCTGACACATATTTGATCAATTGGATTGTGACTGCTAAATTAAATTAAATTAAATAGATACCCTCCAACTTTATGCTCTTTCACATAACTGTATGAATATTCAGCATTTTACAGATGAGTCCAATTATCTCTGGAACTTCAATCAATATGTTTTTGCCTACTTCATTGATTAACAATAGCTTTGCATTAGAATTCATATTTGCATGAGTGTGTGTGTTATGCAATGAATTGGATAACATTACTTAATAATATGATAGCTACAACCCTAAAGATTGTAAAAACTGTTTACTTGATAACAATTCCCATTGAGTTCAGTTGGGTTTTTCTGAATAAATTATCCAGACTCTTGTCTGGTAAGGAATCTTTTTGCCCCTCATGTGAACAAGCTCTGTCTGTTTTACAGTAAACTGTAGAAAAAGCAATGTTGTTACCTGGCAGGGAAGAAAGAATGCTGTAATTTTACACAACTTGTACAATCAAATCTTGGATGGGGAAGAAAAAGGAGAATGTGAAGTCAATGCATATTTATCAAAATATTAAATTAATCCCATATGCATGAAAAGGAAAACCTTATGTTTTAACACTCTGTTAGCTGCTTGAGTCAAGCTTCTGTTTATGACTTCATATTTTTGTGTGAAATTCCAGTTTGCAAGATAAAGGATTTTCATGTGTTAGACTCGATGGTTCTTTTTGGCAGAAGGGAAAGCGTTCATGTGCTATGTTATCTCTTGAGACACCAAAAACAGTGTGCCAGAAACCAACTAGCTATTGATGTTCAAGAGAGGCAAGGGTTTAAAGAATGCAAGGGATCATCTGGTGAGCAGATTTCAGCATCATTTGCATAATGCTGGCACTTTGTCTTTCATTTAATCCTCTTTTGTAAGGTGCTGGAAGATGCAAAAGCTGGAAAGTCCTTGGACTGTAGTGACATTTGACTAATTGTCTGCTGTCTTTCTGGGGCTCCAGGCGGACTTTGCAGAGAGCATCTGTCATTGATCCCACCTCTCTTTGAACTCACGGCTGGGCAGCAAGACTGTCAATATGTTGTTAAGTAACTGAATTGAGTGTCAGAGGCACCATCCAAATTCAGTATCGGTGGGAAGAAAAATTGCGAGCACAGAAGGTGACTGAACACTATGACAATCTTTCCCTGATGCCAAGAGAGAGAAGTGCATGTGGCAACATGATGACTTGTCTCTTCCTCAGCTGTTTAAGAACCTGATGTGTTCCTGGATTTTTCCCAGGTCTTTTAGAGAGGCATTGAGCAGAGGGAATTGCGAAGTAACCACATGCCCTTTAGTAATGAAGCCAAGGGAAGATGAGAGCCAGGTTTTAGAAGGATTAGAGAGCATGATGGGAAAAGAACTGGCAAAATGCTATTCCTTTATGTCATTGAACCATTACATCAGAGTTATTACAGGTGCATCATGCTACTGAAGCAAAGTAATCAAATTTTCCATAATGTCACTGTATGTTGGGTATAGCATTTTACAGTCTTTTAAATGCATTGTTGTAATTTCAAATAAAAAAGGAAAAGAAATAATGCTGGTACAGATTTAAACAATTATAGAAAGTGCAATAAAAAGGGGGAAGGGAGTTCCTAAAATATGGGTAATTAATCAACAAATCTTGAATAGCCAACTGATCTAAAATATCATATAGCTTACTGTATATATTCTAATTCACCATTAACAATTTAAAGAATTATTAGACATTTCATTAGACACACCAAATTTCTAGAGAAGACATGTCTCTCTGAAGCTGTAAAAATATTTGATTAGGAAAACTAAAACCAGTAGGAGAAAAGGAAGAAGCTATAAATAATAAACAATGCACTGAAAAATATTATAAATAATATGTAGGTTATATAGCTGATCAAATTATAATCTTTAGAATCCATATTTGGAGTGTGGCACAATTTCATATACAGAACTGTAATCCAGAAATGGTATGAAAATAAAACTGAAATGAATATCAAATTTAATTTCTAGATATGAAGTTATTCTAGACATCTAGGCATATTCCCACAGTTCAATTATAATCCTTTTTCCATAGAGATGATCAGAGATCTTTTCCAGTAAAAAAAGCAGTTACAATTTTGACAGTTGTTGTCATATATAATGTCAGTTCTGGGTATTTTGAAGAAATGTGTGGGTTAGTGTAAATTAACAAAAATATTGCAGGTTGAAATGGAAATACAACTCTTGAAATTTGTTCCATTCTGTGATAAATTAGTTTCCAATATTGTTGGCTCTGCAACAGTGCCACCACATATGGAAAAAAAAATTCAATCTATTTCAGTGCATTTCCCACAATTTGCAAGAAAGGAGTTACTCATATTAGCAATCATGACTGGAATAATGTAGCTGTGATGTAACATCTTATACCACTTTTCTTTAGGAAATTTAATATTCTTTTTGTACTGACATTCCCACTTTTCCATATATGTAACTGCATTCAAATTTTGCATCTGTTTAAATATATAATTTTTGATTGTTCAGTTTCTGAATCACAGATTCTAAACTGTGTACAGCCAATGCTCAATGTTAAATTATAAGATTTTCAAATTCAGACAAATTTTTCAATATTCCCCCATGTTTCTTTAATTCTTTTGTTGATGCACTGCTTAATTGAGAGTACTGAAACCAAATGAGTAAGAGAATTCTTTAGTAATGTTTTAATTTTGTCCTGTTAATAACAAAATCTTATAATCTGAATAATTATTTTGTCTCCACTTTTCTTATTGCTTTCTTCATCATAAAAGTGGACATTTGGTAATGTCCAAAGGAGAGGAGAAAAGTCTTGGTTTATTTTCTCTATTTTTTTCTTATTGGTTCAATATATCTATGCAAACCCATGGAAGGTCTGTCCTCTCTATTGAGGTGATGGTCGCATAAGGAAGTATAATCATTCTGAAACCCATGATAAGCAATTTCCATGATAGGCATAATTTTGACAGTTTAGTCCATAGATCTGATTGTGCATTTAATTGCAATGTATTTAAATCAACAAAAAGATTCATGTGGAAATAAATATATTTTGTGAGACAGGTTAAGTAATGTTAAAAAACAACATTTGTCAACTTTGTGATGTTACTATGTTCTAAAAACAGCAAATAAATTTGTTTCACCTGGAATTTAAAAACAATAGGTGGGCAAGGAATAAACAGCACAATAATAAAAACCATCCCAGAATATTTAATATCCCACGGGATGTTATTAAAATCCTCCCAGTGGGGTCTCCAACATAGACAAGGGGGGGAGGATAAAACTCAGAATGAATTTTTACAGTGTTCCTATTTTGTCTAGCCCAGGGATGTCAAACTTGCAGCCAGCAGGCTGGATGCGTCACATCTGGTCTAAACCCTGCCTGGTTTAGTGAAGATATTAGGGAAAATATTTAGGGAATATTTAGGGAAAATATTGCCAAGACGTCACGCGCCGCCGCCATGACAACGCAAGTTTGACACCCCTGGTCTAGACCACTTTTTTTTACTGTAATTCCTTTCCCATAAGCCTTTGTGATATGAACCAATTTGAAAACCCTACTAGACATGAGTAACATAGGGCTTCTTAGAACCTTTCTGATGTGGACAAAGCCCTTTATGTATTGTCATATGGTTTTATACACTGAAGTGGTGAAATCTTTAATGAGAGAGTAATGTTATATCATGTGAGTTTTTATAAAAAATATAGCCCAGTTCTATACTACTGAAGCTATAGCACATCTTTTAAATATGATGCTGAAGAGCAGGATTGACAATATCATATAGTTGGCATAGGAAGTATTACATGCTAATAGTAACATTTAGATCTTTCTAGTTCACCTTGCTGTTTTAGTGTGATATGCTGAACACAGAAGTGGCAATTAAGTCAGCCATGACTGGCCCAAAGAGGTGAATATTTAAAAAAAAGATATTCCTATATATATGTGTAGCATTATGTGCATTATTTCATCAATTATAATGAATTTTCAAGAGTTTGAGTGTAAATAAATGTTATACTGGGTCAACACTGTTTATATCGATTATTTTATCTTTCCTCTAAGGATCTCAGGGCATCAGATAAAAATTGTGAATTTCATAGATAAGTGGGGATTTGAACAAAATCCCCATCTTATCACAGTACTATATAGGCTTCCATCTGTGACTTATTATTATCATACCCTGTAAAATTATTCATAGAATATACTGAACCAAAAAGATATTGGCTCAAAAGATAGGAAAGGGTGTCTAAGATTGTGAATCTAAAAGACAGAGATTCACAAACTTTCTCTAATGTGGTGTCCCCAGATATACTAAATTTCACTGGATGAGAATTCTTAAATGTTGATTTCCCATAATTGGACAGATCTGAGATCTTAGAAGGAAGAAGAAGAAAAAAAGCTCAGATCAGCATTTTTTTTTTAAAGGTAATTTATTGAGATTTCCACAAGTCAAGTAAAACAGATCAAAGTCACTGTCAGCTTTTAGCTGTTTACGAATATAAGAACTATATTAAATTTGAATTATCTGTACTGTACTGCAGTTGGTCAAAAGTTTCTGTGCAATAAAGTAGATGTTCAAGGTAATGGTACTCCTCCTATATACATATTCACCATGGATTGTCCCAAAATATTTTTCCTCTTGTGTATAATTTCCATTAAGTCAGGAATTGAATCAGTTTTAAAGTCTCTGATTTTAATACAGGCTTTTGGAAAGAGGGATTGGCATGAATTTGTGTGAAAAAAATATTCCTGCTGAAAAATAATACTCCTTTCTGTATGCATTTCTCATGATGTATAGTTTTGAATGCAATTTTCTTTAATATTTGTATTTTTATATACAATGCCCCATGAAGTACATGTTTGAGTAGAAATTGTATTGCAAAATACAGAAATTAAATTAAACCCTGATTCTTATGTTCTTATTTATGTAATGATTTATGAATTTCAAATTAATTCAGAAAATGCAATCTCTCCATCTATGTACATTTCTTTCTGAGCAAACATTCATAGGATTGAACTCATGTTAACAGGGTTACTGGCTAATGGTTTGAAACATTAGTTGGAGAGATCAAATCCCAGCCTTGGCTTTTTTTTCTAGAAACTATATTTTATTTGGTTAGACCAGTATTCTTCCTCCTGAGCAAACACTTGCAAAGTTTTCTCATTTTGTCAGAATCGCAGGTGATTTTTGGTCACCAAGTGAATATAATGTTATAAATAATTTACTCCTGAAGCTGATCAATCACTCATAAACAACTCAGACTGTACTGCCAGAGTTTATTATCTTGGCAGAAGTCATAGTATAAGTTATGACTTTATATTGAGGTTGCCTATATGGCATTTAGATTTAAGTTTTCCAGTCTGAATTATTTACAGAGCTCACAGTCATCCCTGCATCTAACTTACCAATCCAATCTCTCTTGTGTCCATCTCATTACATAAGCATTACCCTCTTGGTACATTTACAGGACTGAAATGTAATATTGGCTGAAAGTGCCTTTCTATGAACCAAACTCAGCTACTGTTGTCTGTTCATGGTCATTACGCATGCAAATAGATCCTGAGTTAAATATACTACGCTCCTGACAAATGCATTTAGACAGAGCATTCATCTCCCTCCACATGTAGATGCACAATGCTAGAATATTACATTTTACCCACAACTCAGCAAACAGTTTGTATTTGATGGTGGCAATTCTTACATTGCCAAACAAATGAAATATCCTTGGCTGTGCTGTTCTTTTGCTATCTGCCATATCACGTAGAACCAATGAAATATCCTTGTTAAGGAGAAACCACCCCAAGACCAAGGAAATTTCATTTCAGCCTGAAACATGATGAATTATTCTGATTTAGTTAATCTCTCTCAGCCCAATTCACACCTTTGTTGTTGCTGTGAAAGCAGGATAGATCGACATTTGCTCCCTACCCCTTGGATTTCAAAGGAGAGACACAAGTAACATACATAATAATCAGATTTACTCCCTTTTTATCTTTACCTGACTCATTCGACATTTACACAAACATACACACTGCATATACTATCCGTAAGGTATATATGCCTCAGCTCCCTCTTGTGGCTAGTTAAATGAAACAGTTGGTACTCCTCAGAAGGAAGAGGAAAAAGAAAAAATGCGTAGAGAAAAATTGAGAGAATATATGTGTTTGTGTGTGTATTTGCAGTTGATATAAAAGTATAAATAAGTAGTAAGTTGTCCTCATTCATTTCCTTCTTCAGTTTCACCTGCCTGATAGTACATTGCTGCCATTCTCAACTGTTCTGCTGTACGTTCCACTGACTTCCCAATGCCACACCTCTTTTTCTTTCTTTTACTTATTATTACCCTGTTTTCCCAAAAATAAGACATCCTCTGATAATAATCCCAATCGGGCTTTTGAGTGCATGTGCTAAAATAAGCCTCCTCCCAA
>JANHFM010007131.1:230019-246457 GCA_032468115.1 Grayia smithii
GTTTGTTTTTAATTCTTTTAATTGGAAAAGGCTAAGCCCAAGGGGGAACTGAATAGCTTTTGCCTTTGTATTTTGTATAGTTCTATATTTTACTGCTTTTACAGAGCAGCCAGTGTACAGATTCTTTTTATTGTGAACATATTTGGTGGCTTCCTCTTTCTTTCTTTCTTTCCTTCTCCTTTCTATTTTTATAATCCTTCACTAACCTAAGATCATTCATACACCAGGGTATGCTTCAATCCTGGCTGTCTGGTTCTCTTTTTTGATCTGGTCTTTTTTTTCCTTCTTCTTCATTTTCTGTATGTGCCCGTTTTTATTCTTTCAATTCCTGCCCAGTGGAATTTGGAAGGAATTATTTAAAGCATGTTGGGACTTGTCTTTCTGGCAATCTATCACCAGAAGTGAAACAGAACAGGACAACATTGGGGTAGTGGGGAGACTAGGAAAAGAAATATAAGGGGGGGAAATCATTCAGTGCCTTCTTTCCTACAATGGGCAAGTAGCTCATCATTCTAAGGCCCCTTTCCTTTTGATCATCTGAGCCAGAAATAGTATATGCAGCCCACTCTGTGCTTTCCAGCATACAGATATACTCAAATACAGAGAGATACAACACAATGAGGGGAGGGGGCAGCAGGGGGCGCTAACAGACAAAGATGAAAAGCATATACAGTAGAGCCTTGCACTGACATATAAACAGAGCCAACACATATGAATTCACCCTCATCAATCCCTGGTGAGAAAGTGTGCACATACACATAAACATCAATCAAACAGGTACCCACACACTCATGTGCAACAACTTACTTGGATACACAAAGGAAAATATCTCAGTCTCCTATGAACTCTGATGAACCCTCTAAATATTAATGGGTACATGGAATGTATAAGGCTTTTTTCCCCTGAATATCGATGAGTAAATTAAACAGACCCATTTCAGCATATCCACCATCGTACATGTTTCATAACTGAAGTCCCTATTTAGATTTTCATTTCTGTACGTCCAGGTTCAATTTAAAGCCCTCCTTGCAGCACTGTGCCCCAAAAGATTTTTAGTCTTTGTGTGAGGTACACCCCATTTGACTCTTAGTAGTTCATCACATAACACAAACTAGGATCCCAGCAACTACATTTCTCCCATTGACCCCATTTGCGTAGGCCGGGTGTCTGCAACCTGTGGCTCCGGAGCCGCATGTGGCTCTTTTGTTCCCCTGCTGTGGCTCCCTGTCCGCTGAACCCACCACTGGCTGGCTACGCCCCTCACTCTCCCCTCCCAGTCACTCCTTGCTTGGCCTGAGAAGGTAAGGGTGATAACCTAAGGTAACATCAGGAGCCACAAAACCTGGGTAAGTGTGGCTGGGGGTGTGTGTCATGTGACTGACTGGGAGTGAGTGATGTCGAGTTGGCCACGCCCACCCAGGTTTTGTGGGTCCCAGTGATTTCTTTTCTGTGGGAAACAGGTTCAAATGGCTCTTTGAGTGTTTAAGGTTGCAGACCCCTGGCGTAGGCAGTCATTGATTTGCAGCATTCTTATTTCCCTTTTAGGTCCTCTTCCATGGACTAGAAAGATGGATGAAAATCCTATCTGTATTCCCAGGTTATTGAACATTAGTTCAAGATTTTCAAGCCTGCGTTGATATTGTTGTCGATGTTCTTTGCGGTATTTTTAGTCTCATATGTATTAGCAGTGAAAGGATAATTGTCAAGGGTGAATCTTGAAAATTATGTCAACATCCCTGCTCCTTTTCCTTCACTTTATGAATCAATGAGTCTGGTCAGCATACATTTGCTTCAGTTCCTTTTAGAAATGAGTTGTGGATTATCACAACTCTTCCTCTTGTTTCTTATAGCACTCAGTTGTATCCTTTTGCCCTGTAGGAATCCATTGTCCGTTCTCATTTAGCAGCATTTCTTTTTCATCTCTGAGCACTCAGAGCTAGTTTTATCAGAGTCTGAAAATTGTTTTTCAGTTCCAAGGATGTAAAATATCTTCTATGCCTCTTGCTTCTAGTTATTACTCTCAACTGTTAGGCTTGCTGCTCTATCTGACTGGTTTCCCTACAGAGAGTTGTGTCTACCGACAGTTTCTGTGATAGATCTTTCTTTGAATTGATAAACGTTGGTTCTTTCTTACCAGTTGAAGTATATCTATTTGCTGCTCCAATCCTTTGACTTTTTGTTTAAGGACTGCTACAAATTTCATTTAGTATAAATATATCCCAAAATTGTTTTCAGGCAGAAAAACAAACTTACTATAGGTCTTGCAAGTTACATCTGCTGATGTACTTTCACAAGCTAAAGTTGAATTAAACAGAGAAATGAAAGTGTCAGGTTTCAGATGAGTCAATTACCAAATCTTGAGGAAAAAAATTAGGGATTCCTTTTTAAACTTTCCTGACAAACTCTTGCTTGGGTAACTCTTTGCTTACTTAGTGAGTTACTCCCTGGAATCTGGCTGTTTTATATCATTCTTATAGCTTCTGCAAGTCAGAAATTCCTTCATTTTCAGTGTTAGCTTTGGGACATTAAAACTCCAAGACAACTTTCATCTTGAGCATTCACTAGATTTTGCTCTGTTTTGTTTTGTTTTTAAAAATCCTGTTCAACTTGCTCCCAGTCAGTGTTAAGAACTAAGGAAATCCTATACCAGGGGTGTCAAACTGGATTTCTTCTAGGGCCAGATCAGCACTGTAGTTCTCCACAGGCCGGCAGGAGGGAGGAGAAGGGACAGCTGCCTCCTGTAGCACCTTGCTGGCCAAAACAGGACACGAGGGGCAAAAACAGGGTGCAGAGAGCCCTCTGTGCCCCATTTTGGCTGCCAGAGGCATCATGGGCCAGTCCTTTGCTATTTCTAGGCTGGCCCCATGGACCAGATTTAAGACATCTGCAGGCGAATCCAGCCCACGGGCCTTGAGTTTGACACTCCTGTCCTACATGATGGTCATGATCAATATACACAGAGAAGCCCACTTTAGCTGTAATATATGATATTGTCATATATCTGTGATGGCGAACCTATGGCACGCATGCCCAAAGCGGCACAGGGAGCCATGTCACCTGGCATGCGCAGCATCACCCATTCCTCTTCTGGGTTTCTGGCATGCATGCGCACCCGATGATCAGCTTGCCTTTGAAAGAAGGAGGACCAATGGGAATTCTCCCTTCTGCAGTGTCATTGGTCTCCAGGCAGAGTCTCCCTTGACTTCCCCCACTGGAGGAGAGAGTTCTGCACAGAGAAGAAGCCCAAGTTTGTTATTCAGGCCAAGATCCCCCCTCCCACTTTCTCCGCTTCTCTCTCTCCACAGAACTGTCTCTCCTCGTTCAGGTGAAGTCCCAAAGGACTCCGCCTGGAGACCGATGATGCTCAAGCAGGGAGAATTCTAATTGGTGCTGCCCCTCGTTCTGGCCCCTCCCATCTCAAAAGTCCATGATAAACACTTCCTCCCCCCAATGCAGAACTGTGGATTCCTCCTCTAGGCTTGGAAGCATCTGGCCAGACACACATGCATTTGAGCATGCATGCGGTGAGCATGTGGGACACCAGCTAATCAGCAGTAACTGGAAGACTTGCTGGCTGGCATGCATGTACATGGCGGAAACCAGAAGTACCTTATCCAGTATATGCGCATGCCCCCTAGGCAGCTTCTGTTCCTGATTGTGGCCCTGACGAGCACGTGCATACGTGCAAAGTGCTCCGCTTTCAACACTTGGCGCCAAAAAGGTTTGCTATCACTGTCATATATGGTTATCTAAGCCAGTTTACCTAAGCCAGTTTTCTAGATGCACACAATATACTTATCAATAGGTTAATCATGAGAATTTAAGAAAAACTCTTGCCCAGTCCAGCCACTAGCCCATCTATTTTTGGTATTCTATGTCATATGGTGGCCATCTGGATGTTTTGGGGAAACTTACAAAGCTGGCTTGGAAAACTATATCCCCCCCATAAAATGTTGCCTCCCAACAACCAGAATTTAAGACATACTGCTGTGAAGAACAGCCATAACATTTTAGCCATTGGTAGATAAATCCTCCACAAACCTGTCCATTTAAAAACCAAATTGACAAACATTACTGCAGTTCAGGGGTGGGTTCTACTTACCTTTACTACCGGTTCTCTTCCTGCACGCATGTGTGTGATTTGCATGAGCGCGCTCGCTTCACTCGTGCATGCACCTAAAGCGCACTACTGTGCATGTGCACTAACTTTTTTTACAGGAAAAACCTATAGGAAAAACTATTTTCGGGGGATTTTCCAGAAAATTGTAAGTTCGGGCGCGCGGGTGGGCCTGGGTCCGGGCTGCGGAGAACCGGTTCAGTGATGTCATAATGTCACCGCTACCGGATCGTGCAAACCAGACCGAACCGGTAGCAACCCATCACTGCTGCAGTTATTGGCAATGAATTCCACAATTTAACAATGTAGTTACATGAAACCAGAATTTCCATCTCACTGCCCTGGACCTCCTATGACTCTATTGATGGGGCTGGTTTTGGATAACATGGTAAGCTAAATTATGTTTAATTAGTTTGTAGCTTGTGCAAAGACAGCCATTATTTCTTAAACCAAAAGCCAAGAATAGGAGGAAAATAAAAGATGTAGATCACTATTTTTGAACAGAAGTGGGTTTTTTTCCTTCACATCTGACTCTGCATGTGAGTTTTTATGGCCATTATCTCATTTCTTTCAGTCCAGGTAGGCTAAGTGCAAAGCAATTTAGTCACATCTCAGAAAAGGACAAGTTGGCTAAGAATGCCAATATGATTTTACATGGTGAAAGTTCATAGAGATGTTAAGGATGGGTGCCATTCATAGCCTTTGTTTCCTTATAATCATCCATATTTCACTTCAAATCCTGTAAGGGCAAATGACATTATTAATGTTTTTTAAACAAACCAGGAGGGTGATATAGCCAAGAAATAAAGTGTTAATGTGGGGAATCGTATCTACATACCTGTTTGCATGGTTGAGTCCTCTGAAACTGATTTCAAAAATTGAGTCCTGCAAACACTCATTTATTCAAACAAATGTGTTATTTACTTTCAAAAGGGAGAGGAAAAAGAGAGATGATGGTTATTTAAATTTTCTGTCTGAAAGCATTGTGTAAAGTAAATCTCCCTTGACTTGTTACTGTCAGTTGCCAATCTCATTATTTTAAGCTCAGACTGCTGAACTCCTGCTGTGGCATGATGAGTGCTAGGAGAGATATTAGGAAAATAAAAGGAAGAGTACAAAAGTCAGCAGGAATCCCAATTCAAGAAGCGTTCAGAGAAACTCCATCTGGTCTCTGCAGCCACAGCTTCAAACCCTGATCGTAGGTTTATAGCACCTCTCTGTGGCCTCTTGTTGAGCTGCTACTTTTATTATGAAACGAAAAAAGTTTCTTTCCTTTTCTGTAGGAAACAATATGTGTCTTTTAAATCCAGAGGGAAGACTCCTGTTCCATTTCAATTTGATTAATGATTTTTGTTTATGAATGAATGAAGGGATAAATGTGGCATAGCAAAGGGAGGGAAGAATATAAGACCCTGTTTTATATTGTTTTTTGAACCCCAAAATAAGCACTTGGCTTTATTTTGGGGGATGTCTTATTATTTTGAGGCACAAAAAGGAAACCAGAGGAAATGGTGGGGACTGGCTACGCATGTATTTAAATATTTTCGTGGAGAGCTTATTTTCAGGGTGGATTTATTTTAGCACATGCATTCAAAAGCCCAATTGGGCTTATTATCAGGGGATGTCTTATTTTGGGGGAAATAAGGTAGTGGGTGTTGTGTTGCTGTATAAGTTACTATCATTGGTTAACTGCACACATTAATGAAAGCAGAGAATACATTTTGGAGTCTTTTTTCAGGAGACAATGGATGTGTTTTTATCATTATATCATGTTTGTCTACCTGTACCATTTCCTTTAGCTGTCTAAACAGTCTGGCATGCTGATATGGAATAGACTATTCAGGTTGTGTGATAAAGCCTTGAGTAACAGCCTTATATAGGACTGATAGAAATTGCAGCTAGTAAGTATAGTCTGGAAATGGCCAAATATACTCTAGAACTCAATATGGAAAGAGTGGTTTCATGACAAAAACATTAGCATTAGAGATGCTAACCATCATGCTCCAAGTACAAGGTAGACCAAGTATCTTGGTCTAAGGCAGTTTAAATTACTATGACCAGAAGGGAGTTGGATGGCACAATTTGTTGGAAAGAGAAGAACAACTTTGATTCTTGAACACCATGGCCAGGGAGGTTCAGTACCTCCACAAGATTGAAATAGAGCTCTCCTAATTGGTCTAGCTTGAAACAATGGATTTTTGAAGATTATGCTGTGTAATTCTAATACTGCAACTTAAATTGGAAGACTTCCTGAAACTATTCCACATTAGGCCACCTCAACTGAATTCAGAAATAAATAGAATTGACATTTTATATTCAACTATGGGTTTTTTTTCCCAAAAATTACACATGTCTAGTTTCGTGTGACATATCATAAGTATAGCTTACCAATCACAATGGCTGAATCCACTCAACTTGGATAGTTAGGACATTAAATCTGACTTGATTCCTGACACCTAAGAAATGGACAAATATTTGCCATTTTAATCTGCCTACAGAAACAATCTATAGCTCCTCCAAGGACATTTCAGTAACATCTTTGATCCCATATATCCAATTTATTCATTGCCTGTCCCTATTATCCTTAATCTTGCCAAACATAATATTTTTCCCTAAACCATTATGTGCTCCAAATATGTGGCTTTCTGTTTGCTTCAGGGAAGCAGTCAGCCCTGCTTTGGTCCACAACTGACTGATTAGTTCACCTTGCTGTCCATGGTATTCTTAAAAACTATCTCCAGGTCTATAATTCAAGATCATCTATCCCTTTTCTCAGTCTTATTACCTAGTTTTCCTATAACAATCACTGCTTGTGCTATGCTCAACTTGTCAATGAAATATCCTTTATGTTCTTGTTTAAGTTTGCAAAGTATTGCCTTCTTTCTTAAGATTAATCTCCTTTTTAACTCGCTAACATACTTCCAACTTTATTCTTGAGCTCCAGGAAATAAAACTCTCTACAACCATCATTTCTTTACTATCAACTCTATATCACTAAGCATGCAGGTTGATATGAACTTGGATTTTTTTTTTTTTCAGTTTCCAGTTTCATAACGACTTCTCTTTAATTCTTCTTTGCTGGTAGCTAATAGTGGTATTATCTGCAAACTATCTCAGATTGTTAATAGAATTTTGATTTCAGCATTTCTTTCAATCCTATCATTTTTATAATGTTTGCCATATAAGTCACATAAGTACAGAAACCAAGTGTCCCATTTCTTTTTCTATTGCTATTTTAGATGCCTCATATTTCATATCTCATAAGTTTAACATTATTGGAATGAGCATAATTTTTCTGATCTTATGCTGATCTATAATCAGAATAAGATCTGAATTCCAAACTACTCTGTTTTTCAAAATTCAGTTGTTACTGACACATCTTATTCTACAGAAGAATTCATATAACATACTATATCAAATACTATAGTCAAAAATGAAAGAAATCACTGATTATTCAGCACAAAAAGTGAACTAGGTCAATGTGAAGTGATGAAATTGGGAAATAACCTCTAGAAAGGGTTTATTTGAAATTTTTAAAATGGTTTCTAAGAATGCCCTAGGGAATCATGTCAAAAGACAAGGAATATATTAAGTACAAGAAGACTGTTATGTTTTGTTCACTCTAGTTCTTCAGACAATGAAAACTCCATAGGTACAAACATTTCACCCAGGGGTTAATTTCCTAGAATTGAGTTACTGGAAGCTTATGTTATTTAATACTATATTGTTTATTTATACAGGGTTTTTTTCCCACTGTGTGTATGTTTCTTTTTAAGAAACTATAGTTGGTTTTTTGGTGTTGAATTTATTGTATTGTAAGTCACCTAGAATTACTTTGGATAGTGAGATGGGTGGCATATAAATTTAATAATGTTGGAGAGAGACTGGTCAAGCCAGAGGGATGAGTCAAATGAGGAATTAGTCTGGAATACAAGAGGACAATGTCTGATCTCCCCTTGAATGTCACGGAAACTTATCTAACCTTATCCACATGCAAACTGTCAGTCTGAGAAGATTCCTATCCATACTCTTCAGCAATAAAACAGCTAATCAAACTTTTTACATGTGGATCTGGTTGTTTGCACCTAACAAACAAACAAGCAAACAACTTTAGGCTGTGTACTAGAAAATGTTTCAAGATGAGAATACAGGTGGGACAAATAGATGTCCATTCAAATATTTCTTGTGCGCTATTTATGAATCATTTTTGTAACACAATGAGCTATCTGCAATGCTAATTTTTTTTCAACCAGTTTAGCTTACTATTGCTCATAGATATTTTACAATCAGAAATGTTCTGAAAAATTCAATATCAATAGTTTTGATCAGGATAAAATTGTCCTTACAGTAATAATTATTGTAATTTAATGCAACCACCCCAACTTGATAGCTTCCAGATATATTTCTGACTTGGAATTTAAAGAGTTGCAGTTCCAACATACAAAGAAGTAAGTGTATATTTAGATTATGCCCAGTACTGTGCTTCTTTGAATTAATGCTTACTTCTTATTAGTACATCTAACCTTTCTTTGTCATATGCTGTTTCAAAAAGAAGATGATACATGGACGGTATCTCTAAGTAAGCATTACTGCCTCTACTGATGTTTACCTGGAACAATTTTATGGCCTTCAGAATCTGAATTTTACTTACTATACTTACTACACAGAAAATAGAGTAGAAGTAATACCGTACTTTTCAGAGTATAAGATGCATTTCCCCCCCCCCCACTAAAAAAGGGTGGAAATGTTGGTATGTCTTATACACAGCCATTTTTGACCTCCCAAAGCCCCGCCCTGCACAACCCGTTTTTCACAAAAACAGGGTGCACAGCAGCTTTGGGAGGCCTGCAGAGTGCTCCTGTGGGCTGGGGAGGGCAAAAACGGGACTCACAGAGGCTTTGGGAGGCATGAAGAGCAGGGGTGGGTTCTACTTACCTTTACTACCAGTTCTAAAGGTGCACGTGCTTTGCGTGTAATCAGAGTGCGCAGAACGCACATTTGGAACGCACCGAACAGGCACTCCCATGCATGCACAGAAGCTTTTTTTGCAGAAAAAAACTCAAAAAAAGTGTTCTGTGCATGCGCGCGAGCACGCTCTGTGCAGAGAACGGTAGGTACGGGTGCACGGATGGGGCCAGCTCCCAGTCGCAGAGAACCGGTTCGGTGACGTCACAGCGTCACCACTACCTATTCACGTGAACCGGCCCGAACCGGGAGCAACCCACCACTGATGCAAAGTGCTCCTGGGTGCTGGGGAGGGCAAAATCTATTTTTTTCTTGCTTACCTCTTCAAAATCTTGGTGCATCTTATACACTGGTACATCTTATAGTCCGAAAAATGCAGTATTTGGAATTGTTTAATAATCCTTCCTTCCTTCCTTCCTTCCTTCCTTCCTTCCTTCCTTCCTTCCTTCCTTCTTCTATATAGTATAAGTACCATCTTGTAATTGTCAAAATTCAAATGTGTTTAATATTTTAAAAAACTGGATCTTTGGGTACGTATAAAAGTTATACTCAACAAAGTTAAAATAATTCACTTTAAAAGTTCATACATTCATGATTAATTTAAAAAGAAAACCTCCTGGAATTTCAAGAGTATAAAGTTAAATAGTTCAGAATATGTCAAGGACCATTAACAAAAGCTTTCTCACCTTGAGTTTAAAAAGATTATACAAAAACCTTTGTACAAAGACAAGGAGCATAGGTCAGTGACCTCAAAGACTCCAAGTCCTATTTCCAATAATGAAACATTCCTACTGAAAATTCCTGCAATTCAGATGAAAAATTATCATTTTAAATGCTCAGAAGTCCCGCTAATTCAGTAGAATTAGTTTTAACTCTTATGAGTTCTTTTTTGACTGCCACCTCTAGTTTCTTCTGTTTTTGCAGAGGTCACTCTTCAAGGAGTGTAGCAAATGACGACTGTAATATGAACAGATAAGAGATTTTTGTATTTATTTTAAAGCTGAAATCAGCTTCTCTATTCTTTGAACTGTAAGCTTCTTTATGAATTTCATCCAGACAATTTATGTTAAAATGACTTACAAAAGCAAAGAGCTGTGATATGACCATAGAATCCAAATGGTATTTACTGCCCATTGGGAATTTTCTGAATGGGATGGGGGATAGGGAGAAGACTTCAGCTTAATAAGTCATTCTAAAAACGGATTGTTGGATAAGCTGTTTGCTAGTTTTATTGGTACTGTACTTCTTTTATCTAGAAACAATGTCCTTGATATGTTCCATATTTTTAGCAAGGACTAGGACTGGAGTCTAATTTTAATTCTCTAAGGCAAGTAAGCGACAATGAGAACTGAGACATTAAGCCAAATGTAGCATCTTCCTTCCCACAAAACGTCCTTGTTGCCCTGGAAATGTGGTATATAAGAAGCTAAACCATTAAGGAGTTATCTCAGCTTGCCAAGGCACAATCTTTCCCTATGTTAAATGGTTTATTTTCCCTTAGCAATCTAAATCAAATGCTTAAAAGCAGTTATTGGAGAATGCTAACCAAAATGTAAGTGAGCCATATAAGACAGATTGATGACACCTCAAATAACCATAAGCAAATGCCCTCATTTGAGGAGACGTGCAAAATTTAAAATGTTACTCTGTTCTTTGCAAAAATACTGTGGGAAAAGATTTAATTCTCTTTGTAAACAACTGAGAGAATCTTTGTTTTCCAATCTAAAGTTACAGTGCAGTAAGAAGAAGGTTATCTTGACCTGCTTAAAAGATAGAAATATCAAGTAAGGCAGGACAAAGGTGAAGAGAAAGAGCTAGAAGTCAATAAAAAGTTAGCTAGAATGGAGCAAAATAAGTCTCTACTCTTTTAAAGTTTTATGGAGAAGCAGAGATTTAAAAGAGGACATAGGAAAAATAGGGAACTAATAGAAGAGATCCTTTTCTAGCCATAAGAGAAAAGCACTGGGGGTAAAAAAGATGTAACTAGAACAGATCTAAGAATTTACCTGCATAACCAAGAATGTCACCCTCCCCCCTCCACATCCCAATCAAGAAAGACACATGGAAGTTCTTGCAAGTAGCAATAGCAATAGCATTTAGATTTATATACCACTTCACTTGTTTTCTGACGTATCACATACACCAAAGAGCACATTCACACATAAACAAATTAGGTAGAAAGGAAGAATCTCATTCAAGTGATACATTCTAATTATGACCCTTCTCTTTAACTCTGTTCAGATGGTACATTCAAATATGAATGAGGAATAGTAACATCCCCTCTTCTATTTAAGCTATACTTACAATATCACTGAAGGCTCTACAAGCGTATTGACTACTGTCTACAATATATTGCATATGTACTCTGTCAAATAAACTGCAACTCTGATAGTAGATAGTTGCAATTCAGACAATCGTGTTGCATCTGTGTTGGTTTTGATATCCAGTGTCATTTGGGTAAGGAGGAGTTGCTCTCATGTTAAATTCTACCTGGGAATATATTTCTGTAAGAGCAAATAGAATCAATGCCTATCCTTCCCATAGTACTTGAATGGACAATGTCCTTCCTCCCTGATTTTAGTGGCAATGGTGAATGGAATCCCCTGTTAATTATCCTCAGCTAAAAAAATTAATAAAATTAAAAGTTGTATAAAAATCTGAATATATTTGGGAGATCTGCAATACAACCTATGCAAAGTGGCATCACAATTCACATATAAAAGGTAATTGGGGTAAAGAAAGGACAAATGAAGGTAGTAACACAAATTATATAGAAAATGAGCAAAGTTTCAGATTCAAAGACAAAATGATGTGCTTACCTAGATCAACATTCCCCAACTTTTTTGGGTTGACAGCCATGCATGCCCACTGCTCTCACATTTGCACCAGCCCACTACTCACATGGTACAGTTTTGAATAGACCACAACCTGGTAGTGGGCTGCGGTCCAAAGGTTGGGGTCCCCTGATCTAGATAGCCTCTCTCTGCAGTTAGTCACATTTTTCTTAAGGTACTACTGCAGCTGTGGAGGTCTGCACAAAGAAGAGGGGATCAACATATTCTCCAAAGCACCTGAAAACAGGATAAGAAGCAATGGATGGAAATTAATCTAAGTGCGCTAACGTGTCTATCGTCCTGTCATTGTATTTTTATCCTCTTATTCTTGTTCTCATTTTTGTTTGACAAATTCAAATAAATAAATAATACATAAACAAATAATCAAGGAGTCAACCAACCTACAACTAAGAAGACATTTCCTGACAGTTAGAACATTTAATCATGGTACAATTTGCTTCCAGAAGCTATGAGTGCTCCAACACGGTAGGTGTTGGACAATCATTTGTCTGAAATGATATATGGTTTCCGGCTTGAGCAGGGGGTTGGACTAGAAGACCTCCAAGGTCCCTTTCAACTCTGTTGTTCTGTCTTCTCTGAAATCCTTGGAGAAGACACAGTTGTTTAGGGAGGTGTAGGAAGGTGTTACCTGTGTGCTGCCACACTCTCCAAAGCATCCTACCTATTCTCCAAAGTGCTACATAAATCTAAAATAATTTCTCTTGGGGGAGAGCATAAATAAATTATATAACCAGCAACTCCATTTATTTAGAGCACTTTTGGAAATGTTCCTTAGAAATTAGAGATGAATGAAATAATATGTACGCACATTGGGCTTTTACATAGCTAATATAAAAATATATTCAGCTAAGTAAAATCTAAATTTGTCCAGTATAGCCTTTCTGTTGTTATAAGTTCTTATTATTCTGTACCTCCATCATTTCCATGGGGTGGGGAGTGTACCTTTGTATAGTTGGGCTCAGAAAAAGAAAGTATGTACTAGACATTTCCAAGAACACCATAGCTCTGCTCAGTTCATTGTACTTCATTATCAGTATATCTTAATGTTTTGTTGCCAAAATGCTGAAGCAGCATGCAACTTTCCATCTGACCTTTTAGCTACTTCTGCTAATTAAGTGCTCATTGGGGATACTTTTATGACAATATCTTTCAGTGTGTAAAGCTAAAGATCTTGGCTATTCACATATTGATTGTGAGCTATAATCTTCATTTGCCAAAACAGGTTTTTTCGAAGTGTAATTCCACTTCCTCCCCCCCCCCCCGAGTTATGAGGAGAAAAAAATGGAATTCTCAATAATGACAATTGTCTGGTATCATGGTTAATATTCTGGGTCAAAGCACATAGAAATCAGAACAAAGCATTGTGAGCTCTATTATGTTGTTGCAAGGGGGAGTTTTCATACACAGCTGAATTGCACAGAAGGTGTGGGGAATGAGGGCTGTCTTAATATACCTCTGGGCTATCTTTTGTTTCTTTTCTTAGATTCAAGGACATGATATACAGAGAAATAACTCTAATGCTCTTTCCCATGATTTAAGCAGCCTATATAACAATACCTGTGCTTCAGATTCGGAGACTAAATAAAACTAAGAGGTGCTTGAGGGAATATATCACTTTGCTCCAGATCACTCCAGAGGCAGTCTTGTTTAATTCAGTGCTCGAACCAGGAATGTGATTGGGAAAAATGGAGCTTTGTTCTGCTCTAATCTGGCACAAAGGAAAAGGAAGAGACTACTTTCTAGCACAACTGAATCATATTTGCAGGCAAATTAGAGCTTTTAGTGAGATAAAGTATAAATTTGCTTTTCCTCCTAGGAGAATTTTTCTACCCAAAACCAAGAGTTCTCTTTTTTCCCCAAAATGAGATTGGGTTACAAATGATGCTGGATCAGAAGTATTACTTTGATTTAAGGACAGTTCACTCCCTGCTAAAACCAAAAACATCGCCACAATTACCATGACCACCATCACATTTTCCATCAGTGCATTTCTTTTACATGTTTACACACCAAAAATTACCAACAGGGATTTCCTCAGGAGGCAAAGTAGTAGACATTTGATCTTCCAAAATCCTTTCAACAAGGATCTTCAGTTTGTTTCTGTTTGGAAACTGAATCATTGTTACCTAAATATGTTTTCTGATCAATACACAAAGGGAGAGAGAAGCTGGAAAACTCACCACTGGCACTTGTTTTCTCATTGCCATTCACATCTTCAGATAGCATATCTAACTAGCCAAGTTGCATTATAATGGTTTCAGCTGTGGTTTATCTTTGACTTAGGCCATAAAAATCATTTCCATAATTAATTACACAATTAATTATTCCAGATTTAGTTAGAAACGGCAGCAGAATCCATTTCCTGATAGGAGACAAGGTGACTTTCTCGGTACTCATGTTTATTGTTTCCATTAACTTGCCTGAGTAGTTTCAGATCACATTTACAATTGTCCTCATTTCTGAATGGTAAGCATGTCTTTTCTCTGTCATCTTGAATTCTAAAGTTATAGAAACCATTCTTAACTTCAAGAATTATCTTAGGAAAATTCTAGGCATTTTCATTTTTTTCACAACAAAAAAATGTATTTCATTGTTTAAAATATATATCATACAAACACTATTCCCAAAACATGCTTAACTTGGCCACTGAAAAAGTGCTTTAGCTTGCTATGGGACTACATTTGACCTATTTTACTCATTCCTAGGGGTTAAGTATAGCATAAAACAGATTTAGTCTGGCTTAGAGTTAGTTAAATTCATTGTGTTATACAAATACCAAATACCAACCTACTGTTCTGTGTGGGCTATCTAGTCCTGCAAGAAAAGGTTCTTGAAAGTAAAAGCCAAAAAAGCAAATCTCTCCTTATTTTATTTTTATTTACATTCCACATTTATTCTTTTCATAAATAATACATATAATGCTTATTCTTCCTTCTGGTTTTCCCCACAACAATCCTGGGAAGTAAAGTGAACTAAGAGAGAGAGAGTACGTGGTTGGCCCAAAGTCATCCAGCTGATTTTTCATGCCTAAGGAGGAACTAGAACTCACTGCCTCCTGCTTTCTAGCCTGGTGCCTTAACTACTAGATCAAACTGTCTCATAGTGAAGCTGTTGGGAAGGTACTAGAGAAGCAATGAAGTCTCGCTACTCTTTTTCTGGATTAAGATGGGATGGATACTAAGCACTTTCCTGGTAAAAGTGGATGAAGGTTCTATTCTCCAAAAGGTGATAAAGCAGATTTTATCAGGTTACCAACCCGGCTTGCTAAATGTTTGATGAGAATATAGCCACAGAGTTGAGGGATGATTAAAAAATACATTGAATCAATAAGAGCTTCCAAGCTTAATGAAGTTTTCTACGCACATACAAGGTAGCAGTGCATCAGCATATCAATAATCCAGCAAGCAGCATCACACGCATGGGTAAACTTCATATGGAATTAAAAGGAATTGCAAATTATCATGCTTAAAACAGAGTACTAAATCATTCAGAATTAATTCTTCTGATACAGCAATCATTTTGTTCTTCCTCTTTGCCCCCAGCCTCCTTATTCTGAAGAAATTAAAACTAGAGATGTTTTTAAATGGAGTATAGATTTTATTAATGGGCTCCATCCCTCCCACCCCATGTCCTAGTATTATAAATGTTTTTAAGAAGAATCCTTGTTATAAAAATGATAAGGAGAAATAAAGGATAAGTCATGCTGGTTGGTGCTCTGTTTAAAACTAATTACCATAAGCTGCAGAGTACAGGTAGCCTTGACTCAAGATCCATTCAGTAACTGCTTAAAGTTACCACAGTGCTGAAAAAAGTGACTTATGACCAGTGGTGGGATTCAAATAATTTAACAGCCGGTTCTCTGCCCTAATGACCAGCTGGGTAGAGGTGACTTGGTGGTCATGTGACTGTGTGGGTGTGGCCAACTCATTGCCACCCATATCAATGGGCGCTTTGCCTTAGCTGTTACAATGTAATAAGGGTTAACCAGAGAGGCAGTTTCTGTAGCAGGGCAATAAAGATTAGGCTAGAAACAACACCAGAATGTTTCCGCCTGCCTTTCTTACAAGATTAGCCCTGTAAAGTGGAAAAAAACAAAATAAGATTTCTTCCAACAACCGTTTCTCCAAACTGCTTAGAAAGTTAACCACCAGTTTCCCGAATAGGTGCAAACTGGCTGAATCCCACTACTGCTTATGACAGTGGTTCTCAACTTTCCTAATGCCGTGACCCTTTAATACAGTTCCTCATGTTGTGGTGACCCCCAACCATTAAATTATTTTTTTTGCTACTTCATAACTGTAATTTTGCTACTCTACACGTGTGCCTGGTCTGCATAAGTACATTATGGCACCAACCCCATCACATGCACCTGTATTTGTATGGGGTGTATGTGATGGGTTTGATGCGATGATGTCATCACACCAGGTACTCGTATGTGGGCGGATCTGCATGTGGGCGGACCCACCTGGAGATGGATAGAGGAGTGGTGTCTCAGTTCCTA
>JANHFM010007132.1:7738-18172 GCA_032468115.1 Grayia smithii
AAACAAATCTTCAGACTTTAAACTGAACAGAATTAACAACATTGCTTCCTGCAAAGGCCCATGTGCCTTTGCTCCTCTTATAGGAGGGGCCAATTATCTCCAAGCCCTACTCCCATGTTGTCCCTTTTGTTTTAACTGTTCTTGCTTTCTGGCAGCTCTGCGCATGCGCACACTTGGAAGAGGCTCGCCCTGTTCCTCTGCCTCACTGAGGTCCAACTCTGGAGGCTCCAGAGGCAGCATGTACCTTCCAGATGGCCCTTTCTCTGCCTCCGACGCAAAGCCCTCACCCAAGCCTTCCCTAGGTTCTAGGACTGGCCCATGTTCCTCCTCATGTTCCTCACTGTCCAACTCTGCTGCCAGCTCCACAGGCCACCAGTGAACCGCAACACATATAACTAACAAACTGATGCTATTCATCCTGAATCAACAGATGACTGATTTTTCCCAGGGTTTTTATCAGTGGTGAAATCAAAAATTTTTTATTAACAGTTCTGTGGGTGTGGCTTGTGGGCATGGCTTTGGCGTGGTGTGGCTTGATAGGCATTGCTTGCTGGGCATGGCAGGGGGTACTGCAAAATCTCCATTCCCACCCAACTCCAGGGAAGGATACTGCAAAATCCCCATTCCCATCCCACTCTGGGGCCAGCCAGAGGTGGTATTTGCCAGTTCTCCAAACCACTCAAGCCTGAAGCTGACCTGGCTGTGGCTGGTCCCTTTTCTTTGGGGCTTCTGTTTGTATGAGGGATTCTTCTCACATGGTTTCAGGTTGACACAGTTTGGAGTTGAAGGGGGAGAATAGAGATAGATGTAGTTTTGTAACCAAAACAACATAGCTGTCTTATGAGTCAGAGACATTCCAATGGCTGACTGGTCAGAGGAGGAGGAGAGAAGTTGCCAAGCAACCATCCAGTATCCCGATTGGACAATGTGATTTACTGTTTTAAGAAAACAAGAAACTTTTACTTTTAATGTGGTGGCAGGAACCTTCAGTACTTGCTTTCCACCAGTTTGTGCAAAGATGATGTATCTGAAAAAAAACTGTTCTTTGAGGAACCAGTTTGCCTCAGAGTTCTGTCTGTGATGGGTACATTAATTGGAACCTGACATTCAGAATGAGAGGAGCACTGAATCCTGGAACACTATGGTGGATGTTTCCTATTCACTACCACCCCTCCTGCCCTGCCATTAGATCCATCCATTAATGAAGGAATAGAATTGGAAGGAACAGTGCTTCCAATTTCTAATTGTCCTGGGCAGGAGAGATGGATTCTGTAGTTGACAATGCCAAACACTACAAAAGAGGTCCAGCAAGATGAGGTTGGTTACATGCCCTTCAGTTCCCAAATGCACATTATCCATGAAGGCAAACAAACTTAAACCCTGACTCTCAAAGATCTAGATAATCTATTCCTTTTAGGATTCTCTGTTATTTACACTTCACTTTCTTATTAAATGAGACAGGTCTGTGATATAGTCAGCAAAATTATTGTATGCAGTCTTTGAAAGAAACTGAATCAACAGCACATGAGGAAACTTGTTATGATTTCAAAAACAAAATGCTGTCTGATTATACGATTTGCTACATACTCCTCTTTCCTCAAATGTTTATGTTCAAATAACAGATTATGTCACAGAATAAGCCATTATACCAGGATTATAAAAGAACATTGCCTGAATAAATTTTGAAGAAGTGAAAAACAAGTTAAACAGTACGACAGCACCTCATGTAAAGACAATCATGTACCAAATTCCATTTCTATTGATTACACCTAATATTTCTTAATTTGCATTTGGCTGCAAAATAATTCTATTTGCAGGAAAGCATGTCATGGTGCCTTACTGTGAGTAAGTGACATTAGCCTCACTGTTTAAGAAGAGAATGAAGTTTATGTTTCTAATAACTGAATAATTGAACATGAGTTTGAAAGGCCTAAATTCAATATGTTGCTCACCAATAAAGCTTACTATGTTCAGAGATGAATAATATGAGCAATAGATAAATGTAAATAATAATCAGCCTGCCTTAAATTGGACCAGTAATATTTCCCAACTATCTACCATCAGGTGAATAAAGTGGCCTAGGTGGTCATTTGAGAATCATATGGACAGGGCAATTTTTAAAAAAATGTTCACTAGATTGGTCATATATTGATAGTTTTTAAAAAGATGATAATACCTGTTCTTTACTCTGTTTAATATGAGAGATTAAAGGAAAAAAAGAAAATTGTAAAACCTAATAGTATAAATTTTGTTGGTGGAGAGAAATGAGAGGTAGCTCCTATCAGATTGTAAAATTGTTGGGACTGCTAAGAAGAGAACTGTACTTGCAAATCAGTAAAGCACTTCCCAGAGTTTTAGACTCACATAGAACATGGCACAAAGATCCAACAACTTCTACATGCCATAAGTAATTGTTCCCACTCTCCTGGAAACTGATTTGTCTTCCAAGTCTTCAATCTCACTAGGAAAGAATACTAACAAATTAAATTTAGGGGTAGGATAATTATAGGCCTATTTGTGTTGCCCAGACTGATGGGCTGTCTGCTAAAATAAAGCCAGGTCATGGCACATACTTAAAAGTAAATCAAGAAGCCTGTAATTGTGGAGTCTGTCTGTGAAGAACAAAGAATGCTTATCCACAGGACATATGCATGTGTAAAGCTTGTAATAATTCTGGGTAGTTAGAAAACTGATAAAAGTAACAAAGAGTTAGGCAACTTGCAGATCTCAGCTAAAAGTTAGGAATAGAGATGGCCTGCAGCAAATAAAACATGTATTAGATAATTCCTGGGGCATTCATTAGCCAAGGCTTAGGAACAGGGACAGCTAGAGACCAACAGAACAAATTGTAAAATTATTACTAAAATGTTTATTAGATATTTCTTATTATCCCGCCCTGTCCCGCCTTCTTTTTTTGTGAAAATGTATAAAGCTTTCTTAATCCTTTGTTCTTTGCTCTCTTGGCATTTTGGCCAGAAGCCCTTTTCCTTGGGGTACCCCAATAAAAAGCAATCAAAACCTGCACCTCATATATCTCAGCAAGAACCCCCACCCCCAAAGTTTAAGAAATACTTTCCCCCTTGAGGGGCCCAGCCTGAATGTCAATGCAGGAAAAATCACCATGTTGTAAAATGTTTTAATGTGGAAAGAGGGCCTGTGCTGCCTTTAAAAATTGATTTCTGGAAGTCATGATTCCTCTTATTTTGGTGACAGGTGTAAAGGAATTTGGAGCCAACCATGGGGAAGATATAAGAGGGCCATTAAGGGAGGAAGGATGAGTGACCTATTAAGGAGGAACTTGGAAAAGAGATAATACAATCCAAATAATAGAGGGAAGCAGAGGGATGAAAAACTAATAAAAATAAATCCAAATTAATAACCAAAAATCTTACAAAAGAACAAGTAAAAGATTTGGAAACTAGAATTCATATCCAAGCCACTAAGAAAATAGCATATTTGGGGATTTGGTTAACAGCACAAGGAGTTACAATTAAAGAAGACAACTATGAGAAATTACTACAACAAATCAGGAAGGACCTAGAAAATTGGAAAAATCTACAAATATCACTGCTTGGTAGGATTAATACGATAAAAAGGAATATTTTACCAAAACTGTTATTCTTATTTCAGGTTATTCCAATTAAGATAGTTTTTTTTTTTGTATTTTAAATAGGAGAGACAAAGACTTAGACAAAATTCTGTTAATATACCCTACAACAGCAAAGTTGTGGCACTCCTGGAATCCCTCTGGTGTCTGTTTCTTGATCTGGCCTACTTCAAAGGGTTGGCACTGGTTTATTTTGCATGGTGATCAGATCACAGCTGACCTAAGATATGCTGCATAAAAAAAATTATACCTACTCCAAATTCAAAGTCATGTTATTTTTGCCTATAAACTCCTATAAAGCCCTATAAACTCTGTAAAATACTTAAACAATAAGTAATAGTAATACTATTACTTAATAATTGTTTAATACTTAAACAATAAATAATAGTTTCCTTTTCAAAATTTTAAAAATCAGCTGAACAAAGACTTAATTCTCACTAACTTAATCTATCAGGTACTTATTATATTATCTCTGTACAATGCTCCATGTACTATTAGCTGAAATAATGCTTTGCAAAAATTATAAACACCCAGATTTTAAAGAACTGAGACTTAATTACTAGCTTTCAGTCCCAGGCACCCAATCTGATTATATATGTCTCAGTTTAAATAGAAGGAGTGTTTAGAATTCTACAAGCAACTATGCATGCATCTTCAGGAGAGGCAAGATAAATCTCTTCATGAAAGTTCTGGAAATTAGATATTACCTGTCTTTGTCAGTTCTGCACAATAACAGGAGTTTTAAAAAGGGAAGCAGGAAAAACCTGAACAGTATTTTTACAGTGGGAAAATACTGATAATAACAGGTTCATTTATTTTAAAAGGGGGCAATACGTTTGATTAGACTTCCACTAATGTAAAAAAAGCCCACACCTTTCTGCAAATCTTTCAGAAAAAGATGTAATTTGATAAATATTAGCTCCATCATTACCATTTCTTCAGATTTTAATGCACAGCAGAAGTTACTCACTTGTCTGAAGCTTCTTTTTATATGGGTTTTTGTTTATAAATATCTATGTTGCGATGCATGCTGGTTATAAGCATGACAAAGACAACATTGGTAACTTTGAAGATGGTTTAATCCAGGGCTGTCAAACTCCTGGCCCACAAGCTGGATGTGTCATGCACTGGCCATGGCCACACCTGGTTTTGTAAAGGAGAAAAAAAGTCCTGATATGTCATGTAACGCCGCTGTGATGATGTGAGTTTGACATCCCTGGTTTAACCCAATGAATATTGTAAGAGGAAAAAGAAGATTGTACTTATATTGTCAAGTTGGTCTACAAATGTAGATAAACCAGTTTTTCTGAAATACATTGCATGCTGTCCAGCATAAAGCAAACTTGCCCTCACTTGGAAGTTTTAACAGAACAATATGCAACTGAGAAGCCACACAGGTGGATGAATATGTTCTTACAATTATATGCAATGTTATTTCTGCAATGCCAAAAACCTGAAATTAAGGCTTAGAAGCTACTGAATGTGAACAACAGCATCAGTGACAAACTAAAGCAGCTTACTCCTCTAATCTTGCTGATTAAAACAAACAAACAAATGGAAGGTTGGGTTTGGTAAAGAATATCTAGCTTTACATTGAAGTCATGAAGTTCAGCTGTGATAACCTTCACACCTGAAGGTACCACTGTTTTCACTCTCCAATCTCTCAGAAGCAATCTGAAGACGTGTTGCTTCATTTTTGTTGAACTAAAATGCTGGGAACAAGGTGCCAAAATCACTACTCCACACAAGGAGAAAAAAAATCAGCAATAAGCCACTTCTCTGGCTGGCTTCTTAGGGACAGAATAGATAATGACAAAAAGGTCAAAACTCTTGTTAAATTCATCTCTTGGCTTTTTTAAAATCCTGCTACACAGAAAGTAGCCAGCAGAGCAATTAAATTATTTCCCTCATAGAATAACAGAGTTGAAAGGGACCTTGGAGGTCTTCTAGTCCAACCCCTGCTTAGGTGGGAAACCCTACACCAATTCAGACAAATGGTTATCCAACATCTTCTTAAAAAATTCCAGTGTTGGAGCATTCACAACTTCAGGAGGCAAGTTGCTTCACTGATTAATTGTTCTAACTGTCAGGAAATGTTCATCTTGACTCTGTACTGTTGTGTGGATCTTATTATCAGAATAAAAGAAGAGGGATGGGATTTGAGAATTATGGACACAACTTAATTCTCCTGGCAAAATAGGATAGAAAAAGGAATGAAATGAATAATCCCTACTCTGTCATTCCTAAATATTTTAGCCCATTTAAAATATTCAAGAAGAAAAAATGAAATAATTAAAAAACTAGGTATTGTCAATATGTTTATCAAATGCCTTATCTGGTAAACTACTAGATTCGAATAGATATTTTAAAAATAGAAAAGGATGGTGTGCCCTTTTATTCTTATAAACAATTGATATTGCCATAATTGGAAGTATATATTTGAGCAAGTATTTTAAAGTCCCATTTGAAAATTATTTTGAAACCAGGAGTGCATGCAATAGTTTCTATGTTTAATTGACCAGTTTGGTCCTGTTAAACAAATTTATTTAAAAGTCAATTGGTTAATTGTATAACAAAAATGTATGCAAACTATTTTTGGTACCTAATGGATATAAATTCTTCCAAACATTTCACTTTTCTTTTTTTCAATCAATAAAAACCAAAAGTAATTTAAAAAGTAATCTCTGAATATCTATGTTTCTCTTCCTAGTTTAATATATTTCAAGGATCATCATCTGTCATAAGAACCTATATCCATTTGAAATGTGCCCTACAATTAATTACAGCTTCCAAGTAGTATTTAAGTATAGACCCATGCAGAGTAGTCCAAATGAAACACAATAAGGTGTGGGTGACTTTGAGAGTGATCTCTTATTTATTTATTGTATTTTATTTTATTTAGTTTGTTAAGCATGTATGAGAAAATAAGTATAAGTATGAACATAACATTTAAACATATAA
Source organism: Grayia smithii (assembly GCA_032468115.1). Taxonomy (NCBI): domain Eukaryota; kingdom Metazoa; phylum Chordata; class Lepidosauria; order Squamata; family Grayiidae; genus Grayia; species Grayia smithii. Next base: position 14,307 of record JANHFM010007132.1, read on the forward strand.
GTATAAACAAGTGTAGGTGTATACATAATAAATGAGTATGAATAAATGGGAACAGTAGGACAGGGACGGTAGGCACGCTTGTGCGCTCATGCACGCCCTCTTACAGACCTCTTAGGAATGGAGTGAGGTCCACGGTAGACAGTGTAAGGTTAAAGTTTTGGGGATTTGAGGATGTAACAACAGAGTCAGGTAGTGAGTTCCAGGCATTGGCCACTCTGATGCTGAAGTTGTATTTTCTGCAATTGAAAGCAGAAAATTTAGAGCAGTTTACTTTGAGTTTGTATCTATTGTTTGCCTGTGTATTATTGCGGTTGAAGCTGAAGTAGTCATTGACAGATAGAATGTTGTAGCTGACAATTTTGTGTACTAAGCTTAGGTCAGATCAAAGGTCAGATCTAGGTTGTCCAGGTCCAAAATTTCAAGCCTGGTAACATAAAGTATTCTATTCCAAGCAGAGGAGTGGATTATTCTTCTCGTGAAATACCTCTGGATTCGCTCAATTGTATTAATGTCCATTACACAGTGTGGATTCCAGGCAGATGAGCTGTATTCAAGAACTGGTAAAGGTTATCATTGCTGGGTAACTTCGTCCAATGGCATACTATTGGTTATCATCAATATGCCAATTAAACCTAGCTGTATATCTCAATGTCTTACAGACCAGGCAATGGAACTGAGATTATGTCCCATTCCTTCAAAGAAGTTAGGGTTCTGGGAGATTGTGCAATTTTAGGACCAAAAGAAGTGCTACTCCTTTCGGACCTAAAACTGGACAATCTCCCAGAACAAATAGTGTTTGAACTCACTGAGTGTTTTCCTGTTCTAGACCCTAACTCCTTCGAGGGAATGGGACATAACCTATTTAAAACAAGATTTTCCTATATTTTTCATAGTGGGAAAAACCATGGATGACACTCTTAATATTGATGATATTATTTATAGTCTTGTTTTGTATGGATTTAAAAAAATAAGGGAATGTTACAAGGAAGTGAGACTTGAAGTTGACTATAATAGTACAATTCATTGGGAAGAGAGTGGTAATAATGAAGGTACACAGAGATAAAAATTGCAAGTTTTCCTTTCTCCTTCTTCCTGGATTGACCTTGTCTGCCTCTCAGCACAGAAGCTGTTTGGAAATTAGTATTTTCTCATGGACTCTTGCAGTAAAGAATTTGATATATGAGTTGTCTATGAGTTATCTACAAAGCAGAACCTAGACAGAGACTGCAAGCTGAGCCCGAATGCCACTGCATAATTGATAGAAGTCAGGGAAAGTATTGATTTATTGGAGTCATATCTTCACCTTTTTGCCAAAATGGCACTTGAGACAGCAAGCAGTAAGAAAAAATAAATAAAAATAAAAAAATAGAATCATACAGCAACAGAAATAAATCAAGTAAAACAATTCAAATGCAGTAATAAAAAGAAACAAAGCAGCCAATCAATTACAGTAAAACTATTTAGCAGACATACTAGAATAAAGGCAAAGCCTCTGCTTCAGTAAGGATATCATTTACTCTTTGCATAAGCCAAGTAAGGAAAAGCCACTGCAAACATCCTTACGCATCTACCTATAATGTGCCTTTAAGCGGCTAAATTCGGAAAAAGGATCTTTTTTGAAATATCTCCCAGGATGGCTCCATGGGAGAATATCGACTTTCAAATAGCTGGTGTCAAGTCACATAAATCTTTATAGGTAGTAACTGGCACTTTAAAATTTGGCTAATTTCTGAGTTTATTTGAAGATGGTCTACTTAACTGATTCATTAATAGTATACACACAGGATTTTCAATCAGGCTGGAAGACTAAACAACTCCACACTCAATATGTGATAATAATTCAGGGGAAATATACAGAGAGTCCTCGACTTACAACCACAATGGAGTGCAAAGTTTCTGTTATTAAGTGAGACATTTGTTAAGTGAGTTTTGCTCCATTTTACAACCTTTCTTACCGAAGTTGTTAAGTGAATTACTGCAGTTGATAAGTGAGTAACCCAGTTGTTAAAACAATGTTTTGCATACAAGCCAATTGATAAAGCCTTATCTTTTATTATTACCAATTGAACACATAAGAACATAAAACCACAATCCAATGTTTATTCCAGTTGAAATTTTTCATTCCCATTATTACTTTGTGTTTATTCTCTGGTCTTTTCATTTGGAAATGAAAAGAGCAAACACTATTTTTTCTTATACAGGTAGTATAGTCCTTGACTTACAGCAGTTTGTTTAATGACTGTTCAAACTTACAATGGCACTGTAAACTTATGACCATTTTTCACATTTACAACCATTGCAGCATCCCCATGGTCATGTGATCAAAATTTGGATGCTTGGCAACTGGTTCATATTTTTCTGACAATATCTTGGGGTCATGTGATCACCTTTCGCTACTTTCTGTCAAGCAAAGGAAGCCAGATTCACTTAACAACCGTGTTACTAATTGAACAACTGCAGTGATTCACTTAACAATTGTGGCAAAAAAGGTCATAAAATGGAGCAAACCTCACTTAACAAATGTGTCACTTAGTAACATAACTTTTGGACTCAATTGTGGTCGTACATCGAGGACTATCTGTACATTTATCTAATTTTTTTATTCCACTTTTACTACTTTTATAAGTAATCAAGGCAACAAACATGCCTTCCTCTTCCTATTTTCTCCGCAACAACCCTGAGAGTTGATGTGATTGGGCTGAGGGAGAGAGAGAATGACTGGTTTTCAAGTCACTCAACTGGCTTTCAGGATTAGAATTCAGGATTAACAAGGTTAGAACTCACAATCTCCTGTTTTTAGTTCTTTCCATTAATTTGACTGGAAAATTGATTGGGTCATTTAGTAGGTTCAGCTTTTCATTTATATCCTTCACTGGCCAGGTGTCCCAATCACATCCATTATGACAAATTGTACGCACCTGAACTTCATACAGTTCCCAGACAATTGCCTAGGTTTCTCAAAATCAGCAGGAGGCAGTCAGTCAATCATGTTTAAGCATATGGCTATCTCAGCAGTTTTGTGCATCTGGAATCTCTGGCTTGTTTCCCAGGCAGGTTAATTTCAAACCCCAGGATCAGTGACAGTTTTGCTATGGATATAAATGTCACTGCTTACAGTTCAATACTTTATGTGATCATATAAATAGGAATTTATTCCATTAGGAAGGGTGCACCTGAACTACCAATGGACATTTGCTGTTCTTTAAGCTTTCTATAAGTAGTTCTGAGTTAAGACTTGTACTCTGCACAGTATATTTAGGTATCTTGAAAGTCCTCATCTTTGCTGTCAGGTGCATAGGCAAGATTTGCAATGTTTTTTTCCTACATTTTCAGCGTAGCAACTCTAAACAATTCAGATTATCAGACATTTCAGTGAGTTCAACAAAAATCCATATTTGTACCTTTCATGCTTTGACTTGGTGGACTGAAATTGAGATTGCTATCTGTACTATTGAAAGACGTTTTGCAGCTAGGCAGTAACGCTTGTCCCCCTTCCCTCATGCATTCAGACATTCACACATACATTTACTCACAGGCATCCAAACCAGTGTTGCAGCTGCTTATGATAATGAGTGACATTTTAGTATTTTAAAGGATGTGCTGATGTCCAGGGAGAGCCTCCCATCAGTCAGTTTTTTGAATTTACAAAAGGAAATGCTAAGGCAGAGTGGGATGAGGGTTGTATCTAGCAGGTAAGGTGAAAGCAAAGGGCCTACAGAAGAGGATGGGAGACAACATAGACAATGACAACACAGTAGCAACAGTAGAGACCTTCAAATTTCTAGGTTTTACCATATCTCAAGACCTAAAATGGACATCTAACATCAAAAACATCATCAAAAAAGCACAACAAAGAATGTTCTTTC
>JANHFM010007133.1:334-12798 GCA_032468115.1 Grayia smithii
GGTTGGTAGCAATTGTTTTCTCTGCAGTTCTAATTATCCTCTGAAGTCTGTGTCTGTCTTGTTGGGTTGCAGAATATCATATAAAAAAAAAGATACAGCTGATTTAAAAATTGTGAACCAATGGTGTAAAAGAATATTGTTGGTGATAATAACAACAATACCATAATAAAGGGAAAATGCAGTAGGCACCATTGGCAGTTATCTTGCTTCCCCTGAGCCCTGCTCCTTCACCCTAAGTTTCTGCATTCCAGCCGGAGACTAAATAATGCAATCAATGTATGTTAATACTTTTGACTGTTTTATTTAAGTTACCCCACCCCAGGACTCCCTTAACACCCTCTGAAAATTAAGAGGGTGAAGTTGAAGAAATTAGTAAAGAGGTGCTGCTCTATCAGCATCCACGACTGGTTCTTCAGCCTGGGAAGCCTCTAAATTCTGGCACAGTGTTTCTCAACCTTGGCAGCTTGACAATATGTGGACTTCGGTTCTTAAAATTCCCCAAGCAGCATTCTGGGAGTTGAAATCCACCCACATCCAAGCTGCCACAGTTGAGGATCGCCTAGGGCGGTAGTCTGCTCTTTCCGGCTCCTCGGTTGCCAAAGGCAGCGTGCGCTCGGATTCTTATCTCTTTCTCTTCTAAACCAAATTGGCAGGGGTTCCTCTGAGCGGAGATCTCCTGACGGAGCTATAGGTTGCGATGAGGCGCGGGGCGGAGGAAAGATATAAATGCAGCGGGGAGGGAAGCTAAGAGGATTAGCTGAGTCGCCTTTCAAGAGGCAAAGCGAGAAGAGCGAGCGACTTAGCGCTCGAGGGAAGCGGGTAGGCTTAGGAGACAAGCTCCTGGAAGAGCCGGGCCGGGATGAAGGCTACGGCGTGGGTGCTGCTGGGCTGGGTGCTGAGCGGGAAGAGCTTCCAGGGAAAAGCTCAGCCGGTAAGCGATACCCCAAAAGTGCCTGCGCCTTTTCTTCCCTGCGTTGGCTTCGAGCCTTGCTCTTCCCCTTCGGAAGGTTTTGAAGTTCAGGCATTTGAACGTCTGCCTGGAAAGTGGCTTTCAGCCTTCCTCTGCTTAGGAGATGTTTGGTTGCCAGGCAGGGCTTTGGGAGAACCAATTCTGCTGAAGACTTCAGCAGAAATACCTACCATATGGCTTATCTAATTTGTATTAGTTGAAATATCAGCAACAGTCTGTTATCATAGCATGCTTTAGGGAAACTACTTTTAAAAAACAAGAACTGAATTCGCCTCAGCCTGGTGCAAATAAACTTGTGAAAGACTTAATTCTGAAATTAGAAACTGTTTTTGAGTAAAAGTGATCAGAGATTAGGGATGAGGTGTTTTCTTGATGGATTTGTAAAAAGGTCAGTAATTTCAGGGTTCAAATACATATGATGGTACAAAAAATGTAAAGATCAACACTCCGCTGAAAACAGTGCTCTTCTTGTTGGAATTAAAGGACAGATTAAAAATGAGCCATGGAAATTTTTTATATATGATTCCTGCTGCAAGGTATCTTCCATTATCACTGGCATGCTGTTATCTGCATCCCAACAAGTTATGGGCTTAATGAATATTTAAAAAATATTTTTTTAAAAAAAATGCATATCCATATCTAACAGTAGATTAGCTTCTTATCCCATTAGTTTGAGACTATATTTCACTGACTAATGGTTAACATCCGTTTTGCCAATGGCTTTTTAGGATTGAAAAATGATGAAGGTGAAAGAGGAACGAGTCCATTTACCCAACTATGAACACCTTAGAGGAGAGGTGTGGAATATAAATGTAATCATTAATAAGTGAGCATTTCCAAATCTTTTTAGTACTCAACTGGCTTGGTCAGTCAGTCAGTCATTTCTATAGCTGCCCATCTCAATCAGTGACTGGGCAGCTTACAATTTTCCTAGAAAGTAACATTCTATTTATTACATTTCTTTTTCTTTTAATCCTGGTTTTCTTTTTCATTCCAGCGTATCAAATGCTATGAAGAAGATGGTATGTATAAATAAAATGTGGTTTTAGGTTTTAAAATTGTTAAAATTCTCTTGCATGTATTGGACATTCATGTACCCCATTGCCATTGTAGGTGGTTTAAAATATCATCAATATATGAAATCTTTGTGGCCTTTTTAATCAATGTGCATCAAACAAGTATTCTCATCATATGCCTGTTTGACTTTTGCCCTTCCTTGACTGATTAGGCCAGACAAAAACCACAGAGGCCACAGATGGCAATCAGTGCCTCACAGAAGGAAGGAAAAAACTAAGGTCTCCATCCTTAAGTCTGTTGTAAAGCCTCTTGTGAAGAATCCTTCTCTAGAGTCCATTGAATTGAATAATATCTGACCAGTTTGTCATTCCTGGAGATAATGTTTAACCTTTTCTACTCCAATGCTTTTGCATAAGGCAAACTAAATCAATCATGCTTAAAGAATGCAATGATGTTGATTACTCTGTAAATAAATACTAGTGACTTTCTTAAGGGAGTTGACTTTAGAACATGACATTTTTTTTAATGTTATACTGTGATAGTATTACTGTTAATCTCTTCAATTGTGAATTAGTAGAAGAAGTGAATAAAGAAAAAACAAGAAATTGGCAGGGAAGGATGAAGTCATGACATAGCTTATACTTCCTGAAAGGTATTATTGACATGCAGCAAGTATATAAAACGGTGCATAGGAAGAATGAGTTTGGATTTTGCATAAACCGTATAATGTATTCCAGGACCTCATGATCACATTTCCAACATTTGATGGAAAAAATTAAATTTCAGTGTAAATATTTTCATTTTGAAAAAAATATCATTCCTATACAAGAAAAGAAAAATTGTTCATTTTCTGAATCAGAATGTATTCTCCTGGCAATTTTAGCCATCATAAGAACTTAAAACAAACATACAATGAGCAAATGATCTTGGGAATCACATTTCAAACTGTTGAGCACGTGGAAATTTATTGATGACAGCAAGCAGGATATTTCTGCAGGCTAAATTAGTACACATACATTTTTGAGTGATTTTGATTTTTCTTACATCTTCTCCTTCAGGAAAGATATGAGGTAAAATGGCTGTCAAAGTCTATCAAGAGATCTATAATTCTAAATCTTCTCACTTGGAGGAAGGTCTAGGATAGCCAAAAAAGAGTCATACTGCAGCTGGACTTTTACTGGCAAACTCTCCAGTCTAGCTCCTATAGATGTTGATTCTGTGGCTGTTGGCTTTTCTGTACCCTTTCTAAAAGGGTAGCCAAGGCAGCAGGCAAATCTAAATGATGTGTCTGCCAGTGTGGATTTTTCTGGGGACAAATGGTTGTGTTCAGAGAAGGAAGAGTACCTCATTCAAGGCTTCAAGCCTTGTAGGCTAGTTGGGCCAGCCTAATAAGCTGGAGGTTTTCCCTGCAAATATACTCACTCCTCACTTTCATTCTTTGCCAGGGCCTCATCCTGAGTTGGAACAACAACATACATTCACACCAGCAGATCTTTTTAATATAAGCATCAAGATTGTTGAAATACAAGGAATGTGTAACTTTAACATAACCTGGATCCTTAATGCAGACGGTAAGTTTCATTTTTTAAGTAATAGGCCGATAAATATTTTGTATTAAATACAACAAATACTTTCTTATATAATGAATATTGTAATGCTCGCTTGTAATATGCCCTTTCTACCCTGATTGGGAAGTAAGCAATGTTGTGATTGTCTTGTTTTAATTCCTGAAGGCTGTGGGCTTTGGATGGAGAACAACAAGCCTTAGCTAAACCCTGATAAAACTAAGTAGCTCTGGTCTTTTGGGCCTTCTGGATCTAGGACTTTACCATTTTTGATAGTGGATAAGGCGGACCACCGTATACATACCTGGTGGACAATCTGGAGGCCCTAAATTTACAATTCCTGCTCGAGGATCGAGTGGCAGTTGTGGTTGGGAGAGCCTTTGTACAACTTCATTTTGTGTGATAGTTGGATCATGAGACTGTGCTCAGAGTTATAGCCTGGTCACCTTCAGAGTGGATTCCTGTAATATGCTCTGCATATGGCTGTCCTTTGAAGAACATTTGGAAGCTTCAATTGATGAACAGTGTGGCTGCACTAACAGTTATGTGTGTCCATAGGATGGCACACATTACACATTTTCTCCATGAGCTGCAATGGTTTACAGTCTGCTTCTGGGTGCAATTTAACATGTTGATTTTGGCCTATAAAGCCCTACATTGCCTGAGATCAGGTTTCATGAGGAACTGCCTTTTCCCAGTTATGTCTATTTGTCTCATTAGTCCAGCAAGAGGGTATGCTGCAGGTCCTGCCTGCTAAGGAATTCTATCTGGTGGAACGCAGCAGACGTGCCTTCTCTGCTGCAGTTTTTACTGTCTAAAACAGGGGTGTCAAACTCAAGGCCCATGGGCTGGCCCCAGCCCACGGGCTGCTGAGATCTGGCCTGCAGGAGCGGCCTGGAAACAGCAAAGGACCAGCCGCGGTGCCTTTGCCATCAAAAATGGAGCTCAGGGGAGGGGGACGCAGCTCCACTGTGCCCCATTTTCACTGGCACAGGGCTAGCAAAACAAACTAAAAACAAAACAAAAGGAGAAATGTTTCTTTCCCCTTTTGCATTTGAGCATGCAAGAAGGAACAGAAAAGGAGAAAGGGAAAGAGGAAAGAAAAAGAAGATGGGAAGAGAGCAAGGAAGGAAAAATAAGGAAAGATGGAAGGAAGAAGAAAGAATGAAGAGGGAAGGAAAAAGAAGAAAAGGAAGGAAGGAGATTATAATGAGAGTGAGGAAGGGTCTCAGGGAATTACTGCCTTAGCACTTGGCTACCAGATACCCTCGACGAGTGATGTTGAGCTGGCCACACTCATCATGGCCACGCCCACCCATGCCATGCCCCCTGGCCCTCCGAGGTCAAACAACCCTGATGTGGCCCTCAATGAAATTGAGTTTGACACCCCGGTCTAGAATATTACTGCTCTGAGGCAAGGTTGGCGCCAATCCTAGTAGCCTTCTAGCAAGCTCTTAAAGTTTGTTTTTCCAGAAACATTGGGATACCCATGAGAAGGCTGCAAGGTGGTTGTATGTTAGGTAATTGTTCTCCTACAGTCTTGGCTTTTTCATGTTTTTATTCTGATTTAAGCCCAGTCTTTTAAGATTAGTTGTGTTGTTTTAATTGTTTCTGTGTTTATATACCAGAGTCATGTCCCAAAGGTGTTTTTGAGGAGGCAAGTGGACTTTTTGACTTTTTCCTTTGAAGATGTTTGGCTTCTCATCCAAGAAGCTTCTTCAGCTCTGCCTGGATGGTGGGGAATGGAATGATTTATATTCCTTGCAGACAGCTGGTCATTTGCATTCTTTTTAGAGAGCCATTTGGAGGTTTATCTGTGTCCTCATGGTCATCTGAGTAGTGCAAGTATGTGTGGAGCCTTTTTGGCTACTGGCTGTTTTCTGAGCTGTGTCCCTTTACTGTTGAAGACAGGCGCAGGCTGTTGGCTTGGATGAAAATGTGTTGTCTGAATCTCAAACTGAAGTGCAAATGGTTCCTGTAGTCTGCAGTTTTTCTGGAAATCCATTCATACTCCCACATCCCTTTGGGACAACCATGATCTGGATAACTGAGAATCTCCACAGACTTTCACCAAAGTCATGTTTTGTGAGATGAGCATCCATATAAATTTCTTAAATAAATAAATAAATCAACTCAGTACTAAAATAGTAAGGAAAAATATTTATACTAGAAATAATCTCAAATATGAACTGTGCTGATTTATGTAACTTTTCTCCTGGATTTAATTTTTTTTAAAAAAATGTATAACTGTAAAAGGGTATGTAAATGGCAAGAATCATTTTGAGACTGGAGCAACATATACGGTAAACCCAAATCAGTAAATAAATAAAGCAGGAGTGAAATCCAGCAGGTTCTAACAGGTTCTGGAGAACAGGTAGTGGAAATTTTGAGTAGTTTGCAGAACTGGCAAATACCACCTCTGGTTGGCCCCAGAGTGGGGTGGGAATGGAGACTTTACAATAACCTTCCCTAGGAGTGGGGTTGGAATGGGGATTTTGCAGTATCTTTACCCTGCCATGCCTACCAAGCCACACCACGCCCACCAAGCCACACCCACAAAACCGGTAGTAAAAAAATGTGGATTTCACCACTGAAATAAAGGTAATATTGTTAAATTCTCAAATGATAAGAAATTCCAGGGGAAGTATTATATATTCAGCTTCTTTTTGATAATTCATTTCAATGTTCTTTTTTGATGATAACCGAATATATTACAATGAGCTTTAGTATTTGTTGTATTCTAATATACGAGTGACAACAAACATACAAGCTCACTATAGACACTATAAATCCAAATCTATTTGGATCTGTTCAATTACCAACTACAAACTGCTGTTATACTTGTGATATATTTTTGTCAGACCCACCCAGCTCCAATAGTGCCACAAGAAGAAAATTGCTTTTTGGGGGCAGCTATTAGAAAACAGTAATCTGTCCTATAGAATTTTCTGTGTCATGAATTAATTTATTAGTAAAAAATATTTTTTGACAAACAAGTTACTAGTAAACCTAGTCATGATCTGAATCAAGTATCTTGAAGAAATACTGGCATTAAGATTTTTGGTTCAAATGCACAGTAATTAGATGGCAAAGTGACAGAGTAGAAAATGGAATTCTTTGAACAAATGTGAAAAGTTATTAGAAGAATGTAAATCTCTTTATTGCTGTCCCATTTGGCAAAAATATTAAATCAGAAAAAAGGACACAACCTTCTTCTGTCTTTAGCATTTTGCAGGCTTCTTTAAAACTGAAAGCACTTTTAACTTTTTTTGGTTTTGCTATGTGTATGTGAACAAAAAGCTTTTAAAGCTGAAATATATATTTAATGCAAAATTTATATTCAAATTATAAAAAATAGGAAGCATATATGCAAACAGATAGTTCCTTAATTTTTTAAATTGGGGGTGGGAGGATTACAAATATTATACTGTTTTCCCTTGCTATTTCTGTTTTCTGATTCCTGTCTGATTTGGATATGCAAAACACTTTGATTATATCTAAAATCCATCAGTAAGAGAACAAATATATATTTCAGTATTGGATAGCATGTAGATCCCCTGTTTCCCTGAAAATAAGACATCCCCTGATAATAAGCCCAATTGGCTTTTGAGCGCTAAAATAACCCCCCCCCCAAAAAAAAAATAAGCCCTTCCTGAAAATAAGCCACCCCAAAAATATTTAAACACGTGCAGCCAGTCCCCGTCATTTCCTCTGGTTAGGGTTAGGGAGACAGAGCTGGAAATCAGGTAAGATAGCAAGAGGAGCCCAGTCTTGCTCCATGCACCCCAATATAATAAGACCTCCCTGAAAATAAGGCCAAGCGCTTATTTCAGAGTTCAAAAAAATATAAGACAGGGTCTTATTTTCGGGAAGACACGGTAGATGCATGGAATAAGATGCAGAATTGACTCAAGATAGTAAAAGTAACCACAAATCTGTCACTGTATGTCTTTGGGAGACCTGTGGTAGTTGGAATGGCACTGTTACTGATAACATCTTGAAAACAAAGTAGAATTCTTTGACAAAATAATTTTCTTGCAGGCAGTATAAAACACTTGAAGGCAACCAAGATATGTGAATTCAATCAAGGCTGTTTTCGTTGTGACTACTCAGAAGCATTTCAAAGTCAAACCATGTCTGAACATCAAAAAGTGAGTTTTGTTTTTTTTAAAGTTGTGGTTTGATGATGTTAGGTTGTGCTGCTAGAGCAGGATTTTAGTCAGTTTAGTGACTTAAAACAACAGTAAATTATTTCTTTTACGACAACGTGGCGAGTTGGACTAGGAATTGTTTGTACAGTAGAACGAAAATAGTGTAGCTTATCTTCTGAGCTGAAATGACGAAATCTGGTTTTTATGTAATGCTTGTGAGATAAAAATAAATTTAAGTGTTCCAAATGTGCTCAAAACTTCTGTTCTTTAATACATTTTTTTTGCAACTGGCTCTGATTGGTGGATATTAAAGTATCATAAAAATGGAAAATTGACTGAACTATTAAATTTCCATTTTGTTTGAGTAAAAACCAGTGTGGATAAAAATTGATGATTTAAATTTTTTTTTAAAAAAATCAGATTTTTAAATTTTAAATTGGATTTTTTAAATTTAAGTCAGATTGTTAAAAATTTTATTAAATTTATTTTTATAAAATGCTTTTGGAGTAAAAAACTATCTAAAGATAGTTTTCTATTTAAGATACATTAATACTTTAGTTTATTCAACATGAAATGGAGCTTTGTTATATAGCATGAGGCTGTACGTTCTGTAATATTGGGACTGTTGGTAAGTCAACAGCAGGTAAGAGGAGGAGCTGCTGCGGGACAGAGGTGACAGATGCTCTTTTAAAATTATGATTTAAATTGAGTTGATTTAAATCAAGCCTTTTTACTAGTGATTTAAATCATGATTTAAATCATGATTTAAATCGACTTGATTTAAATCAAATCCACCCTGGTAAAAACACAATTATTCTGAATTTTTTGGTACACTTAAAATCCTACTAAATCCTATGTTGGACAGTAAATAATAATGACCAGTAAATAAACAGTAACCCAAGAAAAATTTTGAGACAACTCAGATTAGAAATCAAAATATTATATTACTGGTATACATATTCAACACTTAACTTAAGTCAAAGGTTGAATGTTTACATACGGTAGTTTACAGCATGTCAGATTACAAAAGCAACAAAAGAAATCAATCAAAATTATAAAGAACAATAGTACTAATAAATTAACCCTCCACCAAGATATATGGCAATTAAAATTAGGGTTGAAGGTCCAGTGAAATGAAACTGTCTTTAAAATTCATAAAGTAAGTAAAGTAAGAAGAGAAAAAACAGAGAAAAAGAGACAAAAAAGAAAAATGACCCAGAAAAAAAATAGAGAATTTACAAGCATGATAGGACATTTGTTAGTTAAGAATTTTCAATATTTTATAAGTTTTCCATAAATGAAATAACATAATACTTTATATTGATTTTTAAAACTGCAGGTCATTGTTAAAATCAAATTAAATATCAATGATAATACTCAGTACACAATAAATCAAAAATAATTATACTACAATAATTTATATCCCAACATAGAAAGATAAATTCTTACTTATTGTTAAAAATTAGAATATTATTTTATTTTAAGATAAATCCAAATTTTGGATGTGGTTCAAGATGATACATGGAATTATAATTTAAAAAACAACTTTCCATTTGAATTAACTTCTGTGTCAGATTTATGATGGGGATACTCTTAACAAGCCTTCCCAAAATGGTTTGATCAAATAGCAGATTTAATTCTGGTAAGATAGTGCCTGATATAAACCAGATTTAGACCAACAAACTGCGTCATGTATGATTTTTGGAAGCAACTGATTTCTAATTTTTCTATTCTGGACCAATAAAGCTGCACTTAGAAAATCCGATTATATATTTTTTCATATTGTTATCTTAGTATTTCATTAATGTACTATATCAAATCAGTAATGGAAAATGGAGTATACAGTATATGCTTCTGGTTTACTTGCATTTCTGAAAGAATATGGTTCAGAAAAAGAAAGTGGATTAGTTCATATCCAAAATTATACAATCTTCAAATACATTTAATTACAGTGGCAATTCAACTTCGTTGGATTCTCTATAGAAGAAAATACTAATTACTTCATTAGTGCTTACAACCTTCCACCAGCAAATATAGATGAAGATCATTCAAAAATACAGGAACAGATAACTTCTCCAGGTAACTGATTAAATAGTGTTGATTTACAAATCTTCACTTTTAAATGGCTTCTGTAATTTTTAAGGTGATATGTATATATAAATATATAAAATTGTTATATATATACTTAAAAGTAATGGGTCCAGCCGAGCTTTCTTTGATAAATAGAACAAGCATGATATTTAATCTGTTGACTTAGAATGTGTTCATTCGCTCTTCAGTGGCTTATACTTTCATGCAGTTTTCCCAATCTTTATTTTAAAAGCTTTTTCTAATAACTGGAATCAATTGATTTAGATATTAAATGTTCATAATTTCTAATGCAAAAACTCTTATTTAAATTCAGACTGTGAAGATGATAGCTTGAAATATTGCCAAAACTGTATAGAAAAAGGTAAGCAGTTATTTTCATTAATTCATTACACTAAGGCTCATTAAAATTTATTATAAAGTAAATTCTAAGATATTAAGTGCAATGGGGACCATAAACTATGACTCATAAATAAAATGCCAGGGAATCCAGGGGCACCAAGAGGATGAAGATGCTTGCTATTTTTGGTTAACCACAGAAGGACATTTGATTATGTTGCTTTTCCTGCCCGTTTTAATTAAGAGCCCTTAATGCATCGTTTGCATTTGTGTAGAGTAGCTTTGTAACCTTTTAGAACTAGAATCTATCTGAGGAAATTGTGCATTCCACTAATATACAGGCATGGCTTTTCAGTTCAGTTCTTTTTTGACTGAGGTAGCATTAGCATGTAAAATTATTTCATAAGATTTCAACTAGAAGTTACTTTTTATAAAAAAAAAACACATTTTTTCTCCTATTTGCTGCTGTGCAGGACCAATACGCAGTCTCTGGTTAATGCCGGTTGAGGAATTTGTTTATTTGTGTACCTATTTAACACTTTTATAGCATGCCCAGCTGAAAAGTCTATGGGAAGGTTACAAAAGGAAACCTGGGGTTGTCATCCTAACACATATGATAGGCACCACCAGGTTAGGTTTTTCTTTTATTTACATTCACCTTCTCTTAATCAGAGATCCTGCTTGTTTTATGTAATTTAGTTGTAGCTAATTTTACTCTTGTCTTTTGGCCAGTGGTGAAATCCAAATTCTTTTACTACCGGTTCTGTGGGTGTGGCTTGGTGGGCATGGTGTGGCTTGGTGGGTGTGGCTTGATGGGCATGGCAGGGGAAGGATACTGCACAATCTCCATTCCCACCCCACTCCAGGGGAAGGATACTATAAAATCCCCATTCTCTCCCCACTCCTGGGGGAAGGATATTGCAAAATCTCCATTCCCACCCTACTCTGAGGCCAGCTAGAGGTGGCATTTTCTGGTTCTCTGAACTATTTAAAATTTCTGCTACTGGTTCTTCGAACTACTCAAAATTTCCGCTACCAGTTCTCCAGAACCTGTCAGAACCTGCTGGATTTCACCCCTGCTTTTGGTGCTAGGAAACAGATTATTTCCCAGTTGCCTAGTCTGAAAATATCAGATTTATTATTTCCTGAAACTATTGTCACCTAAAGTTACGTAAAAATTACTTGCCAAAGGGATGTCCTCAAAAAAAGGAATGACTTGTTTAGTAGTCACGGGATAATTTTAAAACATACAGTAAATACAATAAACAAATGAATTAAATTAAATACTTCTAAAAACAATTAGAAGAGCAGGAAAGTGCTATATTAATCTCCTTACAAAAAAATGTTGAAAAAGAGTTAAGTAATCATTTCTATAATTATTTCCATTTTTCTGTCCATGATCTGAAAGCCATGTGTGCTTTAAAGTAAAACAATGAAAACATCAGTCATGCTTTTAATCTAGATTTTTTTTAATTTCACAGGGAGTTTATGGGATCCAAATATAACAATATGTAACAGGAAATTTGAACTAGAAGTGAATTTTACACCTAGTAAATTTTGTTCTAAATATAAAATCCATCTTTGTGTCTCTCATGAATGCGATGATTCGATTCTACATGTTGTGCCTACTACCAAGGTATGTTTTTTTCTTCTTTAGCTAAGAATGAGTATGAAACTAGGAATGAGTATGATGATTGTCAGATTACATGACTAGGGCCGATAAGAGTTGAAAACAGATGATACCAGATTGGATAAAGTCAAAATTAATGTAAACATTAGCTTTTGAAAAACATCATGTAGTTACAAGCTGAACAGATAAGAAATAAAAAGTGTCACATTTAAAAAAAAAAAATTAAACATTTTGAAAAGTTCTGTAATACATTTATCTGGATTTTTTTCTTGGAATAGGGAAACAGTATTAGAGTTTCTGAAAAAATAAGAATGAATGATCAAGAAAGAAACATAATATTTAAAGAGGTAAGATTTTATTTCTGTTTGTAAGGAAAATGTCAAATTAGAAGGGTTGTATTATTGTTTCTGATCTGTGGCCCAAACATTGAAACACAAGTTACACCTGATGCTATCTGCCTCATCAGTGTATATGAGAGGGTAGTCATTCAAATAACCCTTGCCAGTACTGTCTTGCTGCAAGAGGTCATAGTTTAATGAGCATTTTCTGGGTAGGTTAATCATATTGCAGGAAAGGAACTTAATAGCAATAGCACTTATATACCATTTCATAGTGCTTTACAGCCCACTCTAAGCGGTTTACAGAATCAGCCTATTGCCCCCAACAATCTGGGTCCTCATTTTACCCACCTCGGAAGGATGGAA
>JANHFM010007133.1:20392-30435 GCA_032468115.1 Grayia smithii
TCTTTATTTTAACTGGAAAAGTTGGGGGTCGTCTTATACGCCCAGTCGTCTTATACGCCGGAATATACGGTATATTTCATATTATAATATTTGGTGGGTCTGTTTTTGTGTGAGAAAGAGAAGATATATAATTGTGAATTACCCAGAGTTGCCTTGGAGTCAATCAATAAACCTAATGAAATAAATAAAGTGGCTTGTAGATGCTTGGACAATGTGCATTTAATAGCCAGGGAGCTTTGAAAGGTGTAATCTGTGTACCAGTTCTGTCAACTGGAATTATTCCAATAGGTGCCCAGGTCTGGTGTCCTGAATGAGTGCATATCTTGGTTGTGTTTTTGATTTGGATTTTTTTTTTTTAACTGCTTTGTATTTTCTGTCACAGACTTCACTAAGATCATGATAAAATATTCAACCATAATAGTGTTTTTCAAACTTGGCAACTTTAAGATGTGTAAACATCAATTCCCAGAATTCCAGAGCCAGCATGGCTGGCTCGCTAGGTAATTCTGGAAACATGGCTTAGCTGGTTTGGAAATTCTGAGAGTTGAAGTCCACACATTTTAATGTTGCAAGTTTGAAAAACACTGAACTAGAGGAGAGGGTTTAGAGAAATCTTTAATACCATTATGCCTTATTTTTAAATGATTCCAGAGGAAACAATTTAATTTGTTTAATTTATTTAAAACACAAAACTAGGGATCAAGGAAACGTATTGCTAAATAATACTGGATCACCACACAAACGCAGCTCTTTCACGTAACATACGGACACCAAAGCGCTGCCATTCTTGTTGATAAATCCAGAGCTCCTGTGTTGTATCTAGGCAGGCTAGAACAGCACCACCTTTCCAAGCAATCAAACGTGGATCCATGTCCTAATATTAAGCAGATACAAAAATATCATACAATTAAAATTTAAACATGATCTCGTTCCTTGAACTCTTACAAATACGGATAAAATCTAAAGGCTCTAAAAGAATAGATAGAACCAACTTTTGGAAAACATATTTTTGCTTTGCCGACTACTCTAAAGTCTGTAATTGCTTCAATTGTCAAATAGATTCCAGTGCATACTTTTTATCATAGACTAATTCAATACATATTCGTATAATAAAACTGGTGCTACAAGTTTTTAATTATCTACAAGATGATTTTGTTATCTACAGAAGATTTTGCCAATCCCCACATAAGTATACTTCTGTACATACAACTGCCATGGGTAGGTAATTCTAGAAAACCCTTGAATGCTGCAACTGAGTCTTTGGAAGACGTGATCATCTCAACCTATGCTCATAGCAGTACTGTGGGTGAAGCATCCCTCTGAATGGAACAGAGAGCCTACTGCTCATCTCAAAATGTGTCTGACTACTGCATAATTAATTTCCTCACATTTCCTAATACTACCCCCAACTGCTCTCCTATTTGAAAACTTGCATACATTCATACAAAGATACCTTTGGTCTTGTAATGACTTCTACGTTTTCAACAACTCTCCTGAAAGAGGGAGGCATTTTGTTGAGAATTCTGTGTTGAAGAAATTCTTGCGCTTTGTGGAACATCAAGCCACCTCCAACTACAAGGATTGAACTGTACATTTTCTTTTTGGTATCATCTGATGCTAGAAAAGTGCACATGAAAGAACTGTAAATAAATTGTAGCAAACAAATTAGAAAAAATTGATTAATACAATAATTGGAAAAGTATTAAAAGTATTTCATGCACTGATGAAATCTACTGTGACTAGCATAAATCTTGCTTACAATAATTAGTATTACATATCACACAAAATAATACAGTTTTCTTACCACAGCAGTCAATGCTATGCAAAATTGCTTTGTCAAGGCCTAAGGCTTTCCCTTCAAACTGAGATACAGCAGTTTTTCGGGACATGTGAGTTGTTAGCATTTCTTCAGATTCATTTCCACCAATAATGCAGTCATTATGAGAACTGCCTAAATCCACTTCAGAAGGATAAACATTTTCAGCAACACTTGCAGATTGGCCTCGGAGATCTCCATCAAATCCACCCAGTTTGGTCATGGATTTTCGATCTGCGGTTGCTTTTGCAGACTGGATAAAGGAAAATAAGATTATCTCTCAATAAAAGTAAGCACAAATCCTGCCCATAACTCAGGTTGAAGAGCACCTAAAGGCTCAATGCTATTTCTGTCCCTTCAAGTTTATTTCCTAATTAGTCAGACCCAATTCTTAATGTAAAAAGTCCAAGAAACTGTATTTATTGCTGCAATTGACTCTCCCATCCCAGACCACAGGCATCTATAGTACCATTGGATGAGAACCGGCAACACACAATTGAAGTATTGTTTTGTGAAGTACTTAATACTTTGCCAATTTTTTAAATATATCAAGGTAGTCAACCACAAAAATCCAGAATAACATTAAAAAAAACCCTCAACAATTTCACCAGCTTTTCTATTCATCAATAAGAAGTTGCTGTTGAAAATAAGGGAATGCATGAGCTGCAAATGATTAGAGATGTGGCTGCTAAAAAGTGAAACTACAGAGAAGAGCAAAAAGGTGATTAGGGATCTGAAGGCTAAAACAAAGCAAGGAAGGTTGCAGGAATTGAATATGTCTAGTTTAATGAAAGGAAGGACTAGGGGTGACATGATAGCTGTGTTCCAGTATCTCAGGGGCTGCCACAAAGAAGAGGGAGCCAACCTATTCTCCAAAGCACATGAAGACAGGACAAGAAACAATGGATGGAAGGAGATAATAATCCTCATCAAGGAGAGAATCAGCCTAGAACTAAGGAGAGATTTCCTGACAGTTAGAACAATGAATCAGTGGGACGACTTGCCTCCAGAAGTTGTGGGTGCCCCAACACTGGAGGTTTTTAAGAAGAGATTGGACAATAATTTGTCTGAAATGGGATAGGGTTTCCTGCTTGAGCAAGGGTTGGACTAGAAGACCTTCCAACTCTGTTACTCTGTTCTGTTACTCTGTTATACCTTTGGAAATGAGTTAGTAATTAGCATTTGCCTGGATGGGAAGGTTTGTCTGGAGCCTGGTTGACTCAGGAATTCTGGGAGTTGAAGTCCATAGGTTGTAAAGTTGCCATAGTTGTCCACCTCCAGTGTAGTGAATGGTAACCCTTTTTAAATACCTAAATAAGACTTCCCTTCCTTTTCATTCTTTCCCTGTTCAGTTGCACTGTTCCCATCCTTTTCCATTTAGTTGTGGTAGTAACAGGAGAGAGGGGGGATGTGGTGATGTTTCCGGAGGGAGGTGGGGGGGGGGGGAGAATCAAAACAGACATGATAGAAGATGGACGTACCCTCTTGTACACATATGTAAAATCAATTCACCTAAAAAAGTGATGGATCTTGCATATTGCCAGACTTGACTACTTTGACTCCCCGCTACTTGACTACTTCAACTCCCCCACATTGCATGAATGTTTGTACCTCTATGTTTTTATGTTATTAGGTAGTTGTGACAGAAAAGGTTTGGTAGAAGTGGGGCATCAATAATTTTATACATTATATTATTATTATTATTATACATAGGGGTACTTTGTTTTATAATTTAAATAATTCAATTAATATGAATGTGTTGGGCTTTTTTTATCCATAACCTTCCTTTTCTATGTGGCTTCTGGCAGGGGTATATACTAGTGTCTCATATATTTGGGGGGGAGGGACTCAAAAATTTGTTTCAGCTAGAATGGGCAAGGTTAGGGTATTCTTGCCTATACTGGATATCCCCAATGTAGCCAATAATTACATCCATTCAACTCACTTCTGTAACTTCCAAATAGGAATCCTATACATCGATTTTAGTTTTTTAAAAAAACCCTGAAAAAGAAGGTATTTGGGTAACAAAAACAAATGAAAGTATGATTATAATTCAGGATAGTTAAATACTGGAAATGTACTGTACATGTAAGCACACAAGCACAATTACACATAGACTGTGCCAACTATAATAGCTGTCTCTTGTCCTCTTTCGCATGAATGCAAGAACTTCTAAAATGTCTTCTTTTATTTTAAATTATGTTTAGTTTCTTATGATATCTGGGTATTAAACAATAGATAATCTTACAGATAGCTGAAACAAGCCAGCTTTATAAACGACAAGTATTAGCTGAAAAAGCATGCTCATGCTATAACCACCATATGTAGTTGAGAAGCCCTGATCTGACTATATATATTCTCATCCTCATAACCTGATACTTTTCAGATCAGCTGATCTACATTATCCTTAGTCAATAGAGCCATGGGCACATAGAAATTGTAGCCCAACTTAGTTTGGAATGCCAGATCATGGCAGGTCATATGAAAAGAATTCATCTACCAATACTCTGGAAAGGAAGTGTTGAGTAAATAGGATGAGACACTGAGTTCATTGTACAGTATATAGGGGGAAAAAATCAAAAAGAGAGAGAAAGCCACGCACACACACCTGCTCCTGCTTACTTTGTGTAGCTAAGAGATAATGTTCATCATGGGGGTCCTCAGGATCACCTTGAGACCTGTGCTGCAAAACTATCATTTTCTGACCCACAATTCCAAAAGTTGCTGGATAAAATAGTGCCATTGGAGCCTAATTGTGAAAGATAAGAAGAATTTCAAATTACTGTCAATATTTAACTATAGATTCATCCATCCATCCTTCTTGCAGGTTGGTTACAATTAAATAACCTATGAGTAAATAATTTCCCTCAGCAGAATATGTAGAACAAAATATTTAATATTTATTTTTAGTGAAAGGTGAAAGATTTATACAATCTGAAGAGAGTTTTCCCTTTGCTTCTACTTCTCCTATTTTCCTCCTATTTTCTTTTGTATTTTTTTGTATATTATGTTATAAACTAATAAAAGCATCCTCAAATGGTTGTTTGAAATGGTTATTTTTTAGATTTACAGCCCACTTTTTGTAGAGGGGCTCAAGATGGCATAAACTTTTATGCACCTCTACAGATGCAATAGAGGAATTCTATGATAAACTGAAGGAAGTGATAGATTCAAGACCAAGAATATATGAATTACTGGCAATAGTTAACTGACTCTCAGAAGCTGAAGATATGGAGGAGCTGGAACGACAAGATTATTTCGTCTAGATAAACACAGTAATGAAGGATATCATAAATCCTCCTTTTTTTTCAGCCAGCAACCTCCCCTACATGCAAGCTATTCCCCCAAACAAAGATTACTCGACAAGATCATTTTTTTCTAGTCAGAAAAGACTAAGTTCCCATTACTTCCCAAGAAAAATTATTTTAATGTTTTTCTAAAAATCCAAATATAGTCCTTGGCCAAATTACCCACAATTTATGGTAGTTAGTAGGTAAGCACACAGTTCATCATGGACTACCATCCGATGTGATCTTGCTACCCTGGAGTAATAAACAAGAGTACAGTTTCCAAGTTCCCGCTGCTTCCCATCGTCATAATACACTCTGCTTGAACCAATGTAAAACACATAGATGGGAAATTTCTAATGGAACTTTTTTTTAATGTAAAGCTCAAAAGAAAAAAAATGTTGTGTTTTGTTCAAAGCACTATAAGGGATGCATCTCACAGTCTTTTACCTGTAACTTTTCATCTCCTAAGCGCAACTGATACAACAAAGCTGGAGAATCTGGATGACGGACTTGAAACTCATGATCTTTCAGTCCAGATAAATCCTAATAATAAAAGAAGGTATAAACATTTTATAGATTTAATTATGAGTGTATAGTCTGAAATAACACAGTGGACTAGGTTTTTGTTCATTTGGTGCCTTCAAGTCACTAAACTGGATGGCCTGGATAATTCCCTGTAGTTTTCTAGGCAAGATTTCAAAAGTGGTTTTCCATTGCCTCTTTTCTAGGGCTTAGCAAAGTGATTGGCCCAAAATCATTCAGCTGGCTTTGTTATCTAAGGCAGCAGTCCCCAACCTTTGCGGCATGGCAGTCTGGCTTGGGGTGGGATGGGGTGGGGTGGGGAGAGGGGAACTGGGCTGCATGACTGGCAGACTGGCATGCATGCATGCAGTTTGACTTGCATGAGTGGCAGGTGGTACGCATGTGTGTACGCATGCCACTCGCATGGCCCGGTTCCAAATAGGCCACAACTCGGTAGTGGACTGCGGGCCGGGGTTGGGGATGCCTGATATAAGGGTAGTCTAGAACTCATGGTCTACTAGTTTCTAGTCTGATGCCTTAACCATTAAACCAAACTGATTCTCTGAAGTGTAGCCTAAATGAATTCAACTCTCTCAAAAGTAACTCAGGCATCATAGCCAAGTAAGTGAATAATTAGCTTTTGTCAAGTGTTCTTCTTAATGTTCAGTGAAGTAAACAAGGATTGATGATTTATTAATCTGTGGGCAAACCAGCAGTAATAGATTTCTCAGCTTTCTGAGAAATCTATTACTAATGTTTTTCCCACAGATCAATAGCTTAGCTTGTAATAACTAAAGAAGACATTTTTAAAAATTTTATTAAGGACTCCATCAAACTGCGAAAAGTATTTTCTGTGATGTAACTTCTGAGAACATTAAAAAAGTACATTAGCAATGATTTTGCAGCTGGGGACCATATTTTGCCCTCTTTCTTGACAGCAAACCTATTTAAAACTTCTTCCTCTTATTTTCCCCACAAACAACCCTCTGAAGTCGGTTGGCTGGATTGACTAACCCAAAGTGATCCAGCTGCCCAGTCTCCTGGTTTCTTTCCCCCCCCTTTTTCAACCCTGTAGTCCCTTAATACAGGGTATAGTCAGGGTAATTGGATGGAGCTGAGAGTTTATTGGCTGGATGCCCTTCCTGACACCTATGTGGAGTTCACAGTGGATATTTTTACTTTGTGCCGTATGAGTAAAATATCTGCCTGCTACCTAGGATTGAACTCTCAAACTTCCAAGCGGGAGGTGAGAGTCTTCACCACTAAGCCATCATAATTCTTACTTACTTCTCCCTTTTTAGTGTCATAAACTGTATATACATTAGCTTTATAAACTTTCAGATGCATTCTCCATACATTTTAAAATGCCTCAGCCACAGCAGTCTTTGATCTAAAAAAAAATGCAGAGCTTGACAGTTTCAGATCTTACCTGGTTTAAATGGCAAAATGTTTCTTTTAAGTGCTGGAGAAGAAGACAGTCTGTCTTCTTAACTAGCTGGCAATCTCTATAAGGAAACCCAGCTCGTTGCATAAGCCAATAAAAACATCTTGATATGTCACAGCCACCATATGCCAGACGTAACCTAAAAAAAGAGGAAAGCCCACACACAGTTGTGAGAACATTGGCTTTTTCAGAAAAAGCTATTTAACTTGAAAGAAATTTACAAACGTTTAGAAGAAATGTTATAGCCATGATTATTAATCCAGTTATTTACTTGGTCCAATATAAACTTTGCTATAGCAACATGGGGTACCAATCTTTGATTTTCCAACACAAAAGTTGCAGTGATTTTTAAGAATATTTCAGAAAGCTTTTTTTTTAAAGGACCTTATAAATGCAGTTAGTCCTCGATTTATGATAGTTTAGTCCTGCAATTAAGAATGTAAATCATGAGGGTCATAAAATGAGTCTTTACATTAATGGACCTAATTTTATCACCATTTTTGCAGAAGTTGTTAAGCAAACCAATTATTCACTAAGGGCTGGCTTTTGCCGGAACACTGGATTCTGGCAAAAATATAAACCATAGTCATGTGACAGCAGGGCCCATAAATGCAGCCTGGTTGCCAAGTGCCCAAAATGCAGTCAAATGACCATGGGGGACAATGTTGGAACTTGAAAATGAGTTATTAGTAGTTTTGGGGAGGCCCACTGTAACTTCAAACAGACAACAGGCAAATAAATTAACAGGTTATAAATTAGGACTTCTTTGGCCTGGACAAAATGTTAAAAATATTAAATGTATGTAAAATGCTTGCTCCCAACTTTTGATTATTACCTGGTGTTATGATGTGAAACCCCATCTTCAACACAGCAGATGCTTGTCTTCTGATCCCCCACATCAACAACACACGCACTGCCTAAACCACTTCCAAAAGTAGCACATACAGATTCTTGATGCACTACTATTCCTAAAAACAAAAGGATGTTGTAACTGCTGTATACTATTTCTTCTTGTACAAGGACACCTTTGCACTTGTCATACATTGCAGAACAATTTACAAATCCCATTTTATAAAACTCTCATGTGTCACTGTCAAAGAAATAAGAAAAGTGCGTCTTTTGCCAATTGGTCAACTTACCCAGGAAAGCTATCTGTGTTTCACCATTCTTTATTTCCCAACTAACCACTGACATTTATGTAAACTTTGTCTCTCAAAGTATAACTTGTTAAAAAAGGATGTGTCTTTTAGGTCTAAGCTTGCATTTCTCTTCTATTCTTGGAAATAGATTTGAGAATCACATTCAAGATTTGGGGTGTGTGTGTGCACAACACAACTCAACTAGTTTAAGGCTGAGGGATAAAACTGAGACAACCTAACCCATGAAACAAGATGTATATTGATATGCCTCTTCCAGCTGCCATAACATTTGGTTTGCTTCTAACTTTTCTTCCAAGTCTGTGGTTACTCAAGACTTCTGCATGTGGGACACCAGCTTAGGGTGCCCAAAGGATGGAATTGGCTCAATCCTTTCCCCATTTATTAAGGACAAAAAAGGGACTCTGAGTCTCTTGATATAGAATAGAATGGAATAGAATAGAATAGAATAGAATAGAAATTTTTATTGGCCAAGTGTGATTGGACACACAAGGAATTTGTCTTGTGCATACTCTCACGGTGTACATTCACAGCCTCTCTCACCCACAGACAGAGCATGGTACATGTCTGTACTGGTTAGTACATGGTACAAATTGCTTTTATGGCACAGCCCTGCTGTCCTGAAACCAGAAGGTGGTCTGAGAGGGAAAGTGAATAATAGTGTTTGACAAATAAAAAATTATAACTAGCGAGGCAACTGGTGATTGTGTAACCACTGAGCCGCCCTGAGTCCTTCGGGAGAAGGGCGGCATAGAAATTAAATAATAATAATAATAATTATTATTATTATTCCCCTTATAAATCTTATAAAATGTAGGAGAGAGAGGACCAAGGCATGGGGAGGAGCCAAAGGGGGACTTAGTCTAGAATCCTTATGTGGGCACAAGAGGGCAAAGTCCAACACCAACACCTCCCCCCCCCCATGAATGCCCTAGTCATTCGCCAACACCCTCCTCCTCAGTGAATGCCCTAGTCTCACCCAGATGCAAACTTTCAAGTCTAAGAAGATTGTTGTATGAGCAATAAAACAGCTAAATGAACTCTTCAACTCTTCAGTGGTTTCTTAAGAAACTGCTATTGGAATGTAGAAAATACTTCTTATATATATAGGCAATGTAAGTAAATAATGAGAAGACTGTTAAATCAATGAAAAAAAGGTTTACACTGCCTAGACCTACTCTAAATAAGTTTAAATCAATATAATTCCAACTTTGTAGCCAGACTTGCATCTCAGCTTGGCAGCTGAAAATGATGGATTTATCACTAGATGGATGCATGGCAAGAATCACAAAGATCATTCAAATTCACAAAACAATTGTGACTGAAATGCATAAATTATTTTAAAACATCATTGGTAGCAGATTATAGTGATTTATTTACCTGAAAAGCCCATTTTCAGGAGAGTCATATTTACTATTTCTTTCACATGCTGCTTATGATAGATGTCGGGAATTAGTAAAATACATCTGTAATACTGAACAAGAGAAGGAAACAAGAAGACGGTGTCATGTGACAGAATGAGCAACGCCATTTGACAATTAAATAATAACAGGCCTCTGAAATAGGTTATTTTTTTTTGGTAAATGTTAAAGTCAGCATTTAAATAAATAAAATAATTTAGATAGCCAGGAAATGGTCAGTCTAGTTCAGGGGTCTGCAACCTTAAACACTCAAAGAGCCACTTGGGCCCGTTTCCCACAGAAAACAAAACACCAGGAGCCACAAAACATGGGTGGCATGGCCAACTCGACCTTACTCACTCCCACCCCCAGCCATGACATGACACCCCCTCAGCCATGCCTACCCAGGTTTCG
>JANHFM010007133.1:42325-58814 GCA_032468115.1 Grayia smithii
TAAATAAATAAATAAATAAATAAATAAATAAATAAATAAATAAATAAATAAATAAATAAATAAATAAATAAATTTGCAATGTCACAAGTAAATTGATTTGGAAGTGATGGGGTATTTTTTGAGGGGAGGGTGGGAAGGAATGGAGAAGTCTCCAAAACCTGAAAAGATTCCGTTCAGGTATCTGCCCCACCATCAATTTCACTTATTTTTTCCAAAGATTTCGATTTTACCTGAAGTGGAGATCTGTGTTAAAAATTATTCAAATTTATTCCTAACATTCTTGACTAAATTTCAACTTTTCTCATGAAATAATCCCCAAGAGGGATTAGCACTGCCTAAACTATGTGAGGGATATTTATTTATGTATTAAATTTATATGCTGTCCATCTCACTGTTGAAAGGACTCTGGGAAAATACATTCTAGCATCCTCATTCTATGTAGGTTATATATATATAAGCGTGCTAGCAGAAATGGTTGATTTAGCATGGTCTAGGGCAGTGTTTCTCAACCAGCCAGTTTTGCTGGCTGGAGAATTCTGGGAGTTGAAGTCCACCCATCTTAAAGTCACCAAGGTTGAGAAACACTGCTTTATATAGTAATACACTTTCTACATCCTTTCTGATAAATCTATTTATGACACAAGACATAAGTAAACTTTCAAAAGAGGAGACCAACAATCACTTTGATCTTACATACTTCTAAGTAGAATATTAGTGCTAATTAAAATATGCTTGAATTGTATCCCAATGTTATTTGGCATATAACCGAATTTTAGAGTATTCAACATGAATCAGCTATGTTAATGTAATACACTAGAAATACTAAAAATTTCCATAATGGAAGAAGTCTAATAAGTGGTTCTGATATAAGATTCTTTTTTCCTTCTCTCCTATAAAACAGTTGCTCAAATGTAAACTGATTTTTTAAAAAAAGTAGTTTGTTGTCTAGATAAATTGATAAATTTAGGATTAAATGTTAATAACAATTAAACACTGTTATTTCTGATAACTCTTAATGAGGTTTTACTGATATTTCTGGTAACTTTTAATGGATTTTTGCTGACCAGGATTGAACAACAAAGTTCTAAGGTTCTATTTATAGATAAAAGATGAGATATGGAATGAAGATATATTGTTTGTTGTATTTTTAGAGAATTTGTAGGTTAAAATTATTTATACTTATGACAAAGGCAGATGTTACTTTCTTTTCTATTTCTTTTTCTTTGCAATATTCTTGCTCTTTTCCTTTTATTATTTTTCTGTTTTTGTTTTTTTCTTTTTCGTAATTTGCATTAGTTTTTATCTGTATAACTGTAATCTTTAAAATTCTAAAACAATAAGTTTGCAACATACATTACACTCTTTGCTCTCTCCCCCATAAAACAGTTGCTTAAATGTAAATTCATTTAAAACTAAATATTCACAGATAAATTCTGCATGATAGCAATTTAAAACTTTTCTAACAAGGGTACTATATAATTCAGTGAACATCATAGTACTGAGTGCTTGCCAGTGTATCTGCAGTATATTTTTACATATTCTCAAAAGTATATAATGTAGAGTGCCCCAAATTGGAAAACTACAGCAGGGGATGGTTGGAGAATGAAAGGGAGTATCATGCAATTCTTTGTCAATTTATTTTACTGACTATATTACAGGTAGTCCTTGTTTAGTGACCACCATTGGGACCACCATTAAGCAAAGCAGTTGATAAGTGTAACCACAACTCTGCTCATTATCTTACTTCAGCTTTTCTTTGCAGACCTGTGAAGATAACAAATGCAAGGACTGGTTACAAAGTTACTTTTTATCACCATGATGACTGCAAATGGCCACTGTGTGAGACAATCACTAAACAAGGACTACCTATACTAGGAAACATAGGATGTTATACATGTCGGATATATCCATTCCCATTTTTTCCTAATCTCAAATCTTATTTTATGTAATATATATTTGCCTTTTTGAATTTAGCGTATGGCAAAATTCAAAAATGTAAATGTATATTGCCATACACTAAATATATCAATCAAATAAATAAACCTTTTTGAATAAGGATAGAAATGAAACAGAAAAGCTCATCCACTTGGTCTACAAGTATTTAAAATCCTGCAAGATTATTCTTGTAACATTAAGCATTATGATTTTTTTTTAGCTGAATTCAATGTGACTTTTGGGCAGAGCATCTTAAGAAGAAAAGGATGGGCTACCTTCCTCATCCACCACCAGCCATTGGTGGGGGATTTGGACCTCCAAAGTGGGTTATTCGACCCATTCTACGACGAGGAAGTCCTGGAGGTCTAAGAGAAACAAAGATCAAATTAAAAAGCAGCAATTTCTACCTCTGTGGTCACATTTGGGCATCACAATAATGTAGATTAAAAACTGATTTAATGTGAACAAAGTATAGTCATGTGTGTTGTTCACCTGTTAACAGATACGGTTTCAATAACCCCATCTGTGACATATTCTGAATTAGAAAAGAACAGAGATTTCTTTTCAAAAAGCAGAATAAACCCAACTAACTCATGGCTTATAACTGGTTTCTTAGAAAATAAATACCAAAAATAAGAATTAAGTACAGGTAGGCCTTGACTTACCTTAAGTGAACCTGAAAAAAATAAGCTTAGAGACCACCAAGTATCCCTGAGCTACAAATATTCTCTTCTGTTGTTACGATCTTAAATTGTGGCAGTCATTAAGCAAGTCATCACTTGACCACAATTTTACAATCTTTTTTGTCATATTCATTAAGCTAATGAAGCAGTTTTCTTGGGCATTTAAAAAAAAAAATAGAAGTAAATATCAGAAAATGGTAAAAAAACAACACAAATCATAATTATGTGAAAGTGCAGTCAGTTTCCAAGCACCCAAAATTGAACATGTGACCATGGGAGTATGTGCATCTGTCAAAATTACAGAACTTGACTATAAGCAGCTCTGGAGAGGTCCATAGTTATGTGAAAACTTCCTATATGCCTGTGATGATAAACACCATAACAGAGTTGAAATTCCCCTGGCAGGCAGAAACAAGAAAAATTATGTAGACTGGTCTTTCATGAATTTAGCTCTGGATCTTTGAAGACATAATCTGATGAATGTAGCAATGCATCTTTTACTGTTTTTGCACTCAAAATCAATTATACTTAAGTGTGGAAACGTAACTTATAATGGAGATACTACAGAAGAGCTTAAGTTTTATAAATATCTACACTCCGAAAAAACACAATGACTTAACCATCGCACTCCATTTTTCACACTGTATTTCATTTAAATTAAAGTGAAAAAAAGCAATACCCTCTTCCATCGTCGTATCTTGAAGAAGAGGAAGATGTATAGCCTCTCCTCAAATCTGGGTGAATAATGCTCTGAAAACTAAAATAAAAATCTGTTAACTGAAATAAGAAAGATCTGAAATATTCAGTAGTTTTAGAACTATGTGCAACATTTTAAAAATAACCAATGCTAAAGATCAAGCAATTGGTTGTTCTAAATTTGTTTTCCAAACATAAAAATAGATTGAAATAGAACTGAAAATAAAATGTTATTGTTAGCAGACCCCTCAAAACCAAATACAAATTGTATAAGCTGACAAATGAATTTTATAATGCAAGGCTTTAAATATATGAATTTAGCTATCCTATATAAAATCATAATTTCCCAATACTGTGTAACAATGAACAATAGTCAATATATAATAAAACTTGTGAAACCCAGCATTAGCTAACTTATAGCTCTTTCTGGATGGAACTATTTAATGTCTCACTACATCATTTGTTTCTTCATTTGCTGAATTGAAAAAGAATAGTTAAAATGTCCAAAGACTTAGAATATATAACATCTAAATGGTATTGCATTTTTAAAGAACAGCCAACATTTTTGAATGTTAGAAATTAGGAATGTTAGAAATTTTATTTTAAAGTTATTTAATCTATCTGATCTTTTAATTAAATATGGATTCAGAGATGTTAAAGCACAATCCAGTTTGAGGGACAACTATTAGTTCAGCCTTCTCCAGATATTCAAGGATACTCCAAAAATTGTTAGTTTTTCCAAAAACTCCATTATACAAGGAATTCTATATGTAGAGAAGCTATGTATTTATTTGTACATATCTAAATTATTTTATAAATCTTAGAAAATTACCGCTGACAATTCAGCCTTGTTTGTAATTTCCTTTCACATCTTTTGTTAAGACATTGATTACATGTTTTCATTAATTTTAATCAAAAACTCCACAAGAGGAATAAGTCTGAGATTCTTCTACTCCATTGGAGTTTTGCTAAATAAATTTAACTGTAAAATGCATCCATTATATATACTAATCTACTCAGGCCTGAAGTGTCTCAAGGGGAATAATAATTGCATAAATCATGGGGTTTTTTTATTTGAGGGAAAAACTTCACTTACAACATAACTATGAAATCTGCTATTCCCCAGAAGAAGTCAGTTATAGATGACAAACTCCATGGAGCCCGACTCCGGTTATCCAAAACTTGTCCTACAACCCAGAACAAACAATGATGATTACAGTTTTGAAATAATAACGGCAATAATCCTATACCGTATTAAAAGAGCTGGTCATACATTATTATTAATCCAAAATTTGTTTATAAACCCAGTCATGTCCTTGTTCGGGATAATATAGTTCCAGAAGTGACCAATCAGATCAAAACAAAACAAAAGATGACATTTAATTAAAAAAAAGGCCATGATAATGCAAGACAGAGTGATTCCCCCATCGCGCCCCTTTAAAGAGGGATCTTTTCACCGGCGGATCCACGGGAATTCCTTTCAGTGCTTATTGCCGGGAGGATTCCAGCCCAACTTGGTACCCAAGAGGAAGGTTGCAAGCGGCCAGGTTTACCGATGGAGCCTGGAAATCACAAGGGTGTGTTACGCCTTTGCTGCGCTGCTCTCGCCCTCCCTCGGGATCAAAGCCAAACAGAACGCTGAGACACCTGCAGGTTCCACCTTCCCGGGATAGGGGCTTCACCGCCCGCCCCCCCCGCCCCCCCCGAACAAAAATATCCGGTTCTCACCATTCGAAATGTAAACCATCGCTTACGCCGCCTCGCCACCGCTCCGAGAATGCCCGGCAATCCCCTAACCGACCCTTTGGTGTTCTTTCTCTTGCTCCTCCCCTTCAACCAAGGAAGTCAGCGCTGGGAAGACTCCATTGGCTGAGAGCTCAGGGATGGCCCGTGGCGTCATCGTCGTTTTGACGCTTCCTTTTCCACCCCCTTATCTTCCCCCCCCCCCTCTTAGGAATATAGAGCTAGAAAAGTAGAAGGGATATGGTTTTGTAAGGAAAAGGAGATGGAATAGAATTCTTTATTGGCCAAGAGTGTGATTGGACACACAAGGAATTTGTCTTTGGTGCATATGCTGTCAGTGCACATAAAAAGACAAGATACATTCGTCAAGAATCACAAGGCACAACACCCAGTGACAGTCATACGGTACAATAAGCAATCAAATAATACTAGGAAACAATATCAATATTAATCGCAAGGATACAAGCAACAAACATACAGTCATGCAGTCACAAGTGGGAGGATTCGAGTGCCCATCACTTTAAAATGCTCATTCTGCTTATAGTATCTCTGCCTGACATAAGTAAATGTTGGTCGAGGCATGATCTAAGGAATACAATGCACGACAAAAAGTTTGCTTCCAGAACACTTTTGGATTTCCTTATAGATTTTCGGCTGCTAATCGTGAAGATAACTTGTAATTCAACCTATTATATATTATTTTATTGACATCTTGTTGGAAGAAATTTCCTTCTAGGTTCACTCCAAGTGCGGAAGAAGACACTGGAGACATGGAGACTGCTTGGAAAGATGGTTTAATGGTGGTCAGGCGCACATGGCTTGAGTGTGTGTGTGTGTGTGTGTGTGTGTGTGTGTCTTAGCTAGCCTTGCTGGCTGATGTAATCTTCCCAGGTGCCATGTGGTGACTTTCTGTGCCTAGATGGGTCCTATTGTGTTGCAGATTATGGTCCATTGACAAAGGGGTGTGTGTGTGTGGGGGGGGAGGCAGGAAGCTGCTTGTCTTTAAAACATGTTTCTCCATTTCTCATCCAGCGAAATATAATGTTCTGCCTTTTAATATTTCCTAAAATATTTCATTCTTCCAGGAGAGTGGTGACTGCTAACTTCCTACAATCTGTTTTTACACAATAGCAATAGGTAGTCCTCAACTTACAACAGTTCATTATGTGACTGTTTGAAGTTACATCGTCACTGAATAAAGTGTCTTATGACTGTTTTTCGCACTTGGCAACCATTGCACCATCCCCACGGTCACATGATCAAAATTCAGATGCTTAACAACTGACTTATTTATGACATTCACAGTCTCCAGTGGTCATGTGATCCCCTTTTGCAAACTTCTGTCAAGCAAAGTCAATGGGGAAGCTAGATTCAATTAATAATCGTTGCTAATTTACAAGTGCAGTGATTCACTTAACAACTGTATCAAGAAAGGTCATAAAATGAGGTAAAACTCACTTATCAAATGTCGCAATTAGCAACAGAGATTTTGGGCTCAATTGTGGTCATAGGTCAAGGACTACCTGTACACCCTTCAGTCCCTTTTGGCTATAGAATAGAATAACAGAGTTGGAAGGGACCTTAGAGGTCTTCTAGACCAACCCCCTGCTTTGGCAGGAAACCCTTCACCAATTCAGACAAATGATTATCCAATATCGTCTTAAAAACTTCCAGTGTTGGAGCATTCATAACTTCTGGAGGCAACTTCTATGATGCACACATGAAAGAATCATGCACAAACATGGGACTGAAGCACAGGTACACCAAGTACAACTGGAATATCAGTGAGATCTAAAAGTAATGGCACTGATGCTTAGAACGCAGCATGTCTATATCCAATACAGTTGTTACATATGTGAATGGGACAGTGATGCAAGAGAATTTCATTATATTAAAACAAATGCCCACCCCAAAGAATTTGGTTCCAGGGCAGAAAAATGTGGGACAGGAACCATTTGTTAACCTAACAAAGATTTTTTTTGCCTCTGCTTTACATAAAACTCAGACAGATGAAAAATGTGGAAATGATGAACAAGGAAGCTGAAGGTTTTTGTTATTTCAAGACAGATGTTTCTAATAATAACTGATGCCAAGATTCAGGAGGGCATTGTTGGTCTACCGGTCAGATATGTCATCAGTGACGAGGTGTGAAGATCTAAGTGGGATCAGTAAAAAGGACTGGAAAATACTTTCAAGGATGTTGTTGAGAATTTTTTTGGCAACTATAGGGCATCAAACTACATTCAGCTGGTTGACAAACTTCTTACAACATACAAAACCATGAAGTATAACATGTCACTAAAGATTAATTTTCTGCATTCACACTTGGAGTTCTTTCCCAAAAAATCTAGGTACAATCAGTGACAAACATGGTAAAGGTTTTGAGACATTGACATTGACTAAGACATTGCCATGATAGAAAAATGTATCTGAGCAACTGGAAAGGTGCCACAGTACTGTAGTGGCAACACACTCCATGTTACATACTGAAAGCCAAGTCTTCCCTCTGGTCCGCTATTTGAGCAGGAAAATGCTTAGAGGTGATTGGTTGAACTCTCAGGCAACCCTCTATATAAAGGAGAGCTGCCAGAGAGGCAAGCTGCTGGATCATACATAGTTGCCAAATAAAGAGCTGTTGTCTGAAGCCTGTCTCCAGTCTCTTCAATTATCCTTATTTAGTCTGTAAGGGAGGGATCTTATGCATAAGTTAGAATATGCCTTAAAAATAATGAGTTGTACAAGATTTTTTAAAATTGAAATGGAAACTTTCTGAAGCTATGAAGTATGTTTCCAATTAGCATAGTCATCTTTCAATCTGCCTAGATCAGTGAAGCAAACCTTTTTGCCGTCAGGTGCCAAAAGTGGGGGGAGCGCGGGGGGAGGGTCGCATGTGCGCATGCCCACACCAATAATGCAATGCCCCCGCGCCCCCCGCACATGTATGTGAACCCCCCTGTGCTGCCCCACCCCTGCATGACCACCCTATGCCCCATTTTAGGCCTAGCAGGCCTCCCTGAAGCCTCCGGAGGCCAGAAACAGCCCATTTCCAGACTTCTGGTAGGCCCATTAGGCCTGATTTTCACCCTCCCCAGGCTCCAGAAGCTTTCCTGGAGCCTGGGGAGGGCAAAAACAACCTCCCCCAGCCATCTGAAGGCCAGAAACCGCCCATTTCCAGACGTCCAGTAGGCCCATTTTTGGCCTTCTGGAGGCTCCAGATGGTCTGGAGGCTTTCCTGGAGCCTCCAGGAGTGCGAAAATGTCCTCCCCCGTCCCCTCAGAGGCCCTCCGGAGGCTGGAAATGGCCCATTTCTGGACTTCTGATAGGCCCATTTTTCACCCTCCCACAACCTCCGTGCAAGCCCTGTACTTACCTGGCATTCAAAACAGCCACGTAGACACTCCTGGGTGAAGCAGGGCGGCATGGGCATGCACACGTGATTCCTGCATGCGGGGCAGAGACCCAAAAATCAGCTGGCCAGCAAAAGGCACATGCGCAAGTGTGTTGGAGCTGATCTAGGGTGACAACTCATGTGCCTGCAGAAATGGCTCCACATGCCACCTGTGGCACACGTGCCATAGGTTCGCCATCATGGGCCTAGATATTTGGCTACATTGCTGGGAAGGGTTGGGAATAGAGGTGAAATCCTTGCTACTCCATTTTAAAAACAATCACCCAAAAAGCAAACTGTATACAAATTTGAAACTTTAAACAAGTTTAGAAAATCTTCTAGACCGCAACTCTGTGTCAGTAATTTATTAGTACTAAAAATGATATGTAAATGTTTTAATTACTCAAGGTCATAATGTGGGGTATAGTATCTGTCATCATACCTTTAAAGCTTTAAAGTTAAAGCCTTTAACTTTAACATGTTTAATGTCTTTCTTGTCTACATTTGTTTACTCCCAAAGGGGAAAACATGATGGGTATGTTTGCATACATCCATGTACTGTATATTTATACATTTGAATGCATGCATGTATGTATGTTCCTCCCATGTGTTAGAGTCTAAAAGAACACTTAATACAGCATAGGTGTCAAACTCGCTGCCTTGCGTTGATGTCATGTGATGTATCATGATATTTTTTGCCTTCATGGAGCTGGGGTGGGTATGGCCTGCACATAACGCATACAGCCCATGGGCCGCCTGTTTAACACCACTGCAATAGAGCAATTCCTCATAGACTTTCCATTTTATATCAAGTTTGCTATCAGCCATTCAGATATATTAGAGGACAGTTCCTGCCATTCCCCACTATTAGGCCGAGGAAAGCCTTCTTACACTTGGTGTAACAGTTGCTTACCATTTGAGATGTAAGACATTGATGTCTTTTCCTTCCAGATCATTTGTTTGTTTGTTTGTTTCTCTTTCTCACTCCACTTGACCTCAAGGGTTTCTGATCTTCTTGAATGAGAGGTACATATGCATATAATCTATTGCCTGGGAACTGCTAACAGAATATATCATAATTGTTGCCATGCCAACAGTTATAATGGTACAGTTTCAGATTATACTTACTGCCTGGTCCTGTGGGACTTCCAAATATAACATAAAGACACTATAAAAATGTCATAAAGATACTTAAGGTATTCCTTAATTATTCTTGCATTCCTTATATTCCTTCCGAATATCATAAAGATACTTAAGGTATTTATAGTTGATGCAGTATTGGATGGTGCCTAAACACACTGATATTTTGGGTTTTATGGGGCTTGGTTTTTATACCACACTAACAACACATTACAAAACCAGCCATTTGATTGATTGATTATCTATCTATCTATCTATCTATCTATCTATCTATCTATCTATCTATTTATTTTGTTTATATCTCACTTTCATTTTGCACAGCTCAGGCTGTTATATATAATGCTCCATCCTCTCATTTTCCCACAACAACCCCTTGAGTGGTAGGTTGAACCAAGAGAGTGTGACTAGCCCGAAGTCATCCAGTCAGCTTTTCTACTAAAAGAACTAGAATTCACAATCTCCTAGCTTCTAATCTAGTATTTTAATCACTATGCTCAACTGGCTGTATGTAGAAGTGATCATAAATATTCATTCTTCATGAAACTAAAAAAAAAAAAATTAACTTAGAGCTTGTTTTTTATTGCTAAATGTGTAGAGTCCCAGGTTAAAGTAGGAGGCCGTTCATGTTTATTGAGCAAACAACCCTAAATAAGCATTCAGAAGTTTCTAAAACTTTAGGAGTATTTATTTTCTTCGAAAGGGCCATTTTTGGGTGAGTATAGGCTTCATTTAGCATAAAAGTGGGAGGAGAATTGTTTTGGACTGAAAAAAAATACAAAGTGGAGACTGCTATGTTATTAATATTAGCAGGAATTAGATTTTCCTTGTTTTACCTCTCATTTCAATGGAGAGAGAAGTTAGGGTGTTTCATTAGCCTGTAAGGTTTTTGAGTGCAGCACAGAATCTGATAAATCCAATGAAATTCTGAATACGAGGCCACTGAAACTCAGCTTTATTATTGATCCAGATTAAGCTGGGTGACTTTTTATCTCCCACCTTAAACAAAGCAGGCAGAGAAAAAGCAAAAACTGAAGCCGCCGTGCGCAAAAACTTTTTCTCAAACTTCTTATAGTTTACACAGCTTGCACAGATCATCATAGTGTTAGAAACATAATTTCATATCCATTAGTTCATGCAAACCTCATGATTTTCTCTGCACTCTGAAAACAAAGGACCTCAGAAAGGGGTCAGAAAGGGGGAAAAGAATACATTTTTCTGGCATATAGCCCAGAGCTTTGTTAGGGGGTGCTATCTCACATTAGGTTACTGAGAACACATTTTAAGTTACAAGCAGAATTCACATTTTGCATTTCACAAGTTACTTTGCTAAGCTACTTGACAATTAGCCGGGAGGCTTTATCTATGCAGATAGAGCATTAGGTCACAGCGGAGCTTCTCTCAGCAGCAATAACAAAAGCTGAGTTAGGTTACACTCTGTGCATGCTCTAATCCTTTCAAGCCTTTAAAGTATACAGGCAGTTCTCAATTTACAGCAATTCATTTAGTGACTGTTCAAAGTTACAATGACACTGAACAATGGGACTTACGACTGTTTTTCACAGTTATGACTTTTGCAGCATCCCCATGATTATGTGATCAAAATTCAGATGCTTGGCAACTGGTTCATATTTATGACAGTTTCTGTGTCCCAAGGTCATATGATCACCTTTTGCGACCTTCCAACAAGCAAAGTTAAGGGGGAAGCCAGATTCATTTAACAATCGGCTTGCTAACTTATCAACTGCAGTGATTCACTTAACAACTGAGGCAAGAAAATGGGACAAAACTCATTACTAGTATAGTAACAGTATTTTACTACTGATCTGGGGTATCTTAAGGCTATTGCATATCCTTATAGGAACAGTATATATTAAATTAACGATAGTGGGTACAAACTGAGGAGACGGCAGTCTAATACAACTCTTTTATTTAACAGATACTCAATTAACAACAAACCCGAACGTGGGTGACAGCTATTTATACTCTGCTCCAAACGGAGCTGTCCAATGAAGGTGCTGGAATCTCCCGCTTCCCTGAAGAGGTCGTCTCAGCCAATCAGCGTCGCTGGCCGCCGGTCGAGGCACTTCATCTGGTACGTATGAATATGCAACAGTATACATTTGAGTAACTGCCTTAGCCAACTGAAAAGGAGGAAGGAAAGAAATTAGCTCTGATTCTGTCTTCTAAAATGAAAACTTCATAGAGACACACACACACACACACATTTGTTTTGTAATAAAACCTTTCCCATAACTTTATCAGTCCTCCACTAATACATGACAAATCCCTATTGAAGTGGTACAATAGAATTTCTAAAGCATATGCTGATCACGTGCTGAGAAACCGGAGTTGATAAAGTTTCTTCTTGAATCCCAAAAAAACTCTCTTATAATCCCTTTTATGCAAAAGCAGTTAAAAACCTATCAGTGCATTGCCATTCAACCAGAGGGACCTTTAAGAAGTTGGATTGAAATCCGGATAATTTCCTATTTTGATAGCTAGACCCAGAACTTCAGAAATAGAGCATCTTGCCTGATTGAGCAAAAGTGTAAGAAACTGGGAAGAAAATGTGAAGAAAGTATGGTTGGAATGAGAAGTCCACATGTGAAAGATGTGGTAAGGAAATGTTTTAAAGAGACTCTGGCTTAATCTGTCTGTCTGTCTGTCTGTCTGTCTGTCTGTCTGTCTGTCTGTCTGTCTGTCTGTCTGTCTATCTATCTTTTATCCATCTTCTATCCATCTTCTATTTA
The DNA here is from genome assembly GCA_032468115.1 of Grayia smithii. Taxonomy (NCBI): domain Eukaryota; kingdom Metazoa; phylum Chordata; class Lepidosauria; order Squamata; family Grayiidae; genus Grayia; species Grayia smithii. Next base: position 54,661 of record JANHFM010007133.1, read on the forward strand.
TCTAATTATCTATGTGTCTGTCTGTCTGTCTGTCTGTCTGTCTGTCTATCTCTGTCTATATCATCTATTATTATCTATCATCTATCATTAGCTATCATGATATGTGCGGTTTGACAAGAGCAACAGTTACTCCTCAGACCAACATTAAAGATGATCTAGAGACAATAATTGTTGCTTTTGTCAAACCTGACATAGCTAGCAAACTAAAGAAAGAAGAATCAGACATTCCAGAAGGGCATAAATCATTGATTGACTTGGAGCTACACAAGGCTTGACAATAGCAAGTTATTCTCTCTGAACATTTTTTTAAAAAAATTTCCTCCCTATTCTACAAAACTGAGAGCTTAGTGGTCAGGTAGAAAAAAGGTCTGCCTAACAATATCCAGGTGCAATGAATTCTATGGTAAATTCTAAACAGAGTCTGCAAACATAGTTTCCATTCAAACTTAATAAACATAGGGAGATGGGGCTGGGGGCAAATGATATTGTGCAGGATCATCAACCAAATGCTGCAATTTTTTTGCCTGCATCAGATGTTGCATAAGTACCTCTTGCCTGATGACCAAGTTGCAGATCAATCACCAATTTGCCATCACTGAAGTTTTTAACATGCCGCTGGTGCTGTTTGCATGTTAGTTGCAGCAATTAATTTTTTATTGCATGATGTAGTAAAGCTTCTGACATTTGATGTCTGAATTGATGTAATGGCCTTTGAATAGTCAATTGCCCAGAAAAGTAACATTTGCCACACTTCTTCACTTTGCATGAGGAAAGGGAAGATTGTCAGTTTAGCTGGCATTTACAGAGGGACAGATATTTTGAACCACTGAGAAACTTTGGAGGCAATAAGATGAAGCAATTATTCCAAATATTTAATGGTTTATAAAATGAAAACCTGAATGAATAATAAGTGAAGCATGAAAACTGGGAAACGGCTAAAGTTTTGGAGAACATGAAAGCCCCCTCACTTATTTGTGCTATTTGTGACAGGCTGATCCCTAGTCATGGAAAAGTCCAGGAATGCTGTTTTTAAAAACAGAATTGGGCCTAGGGAATTCTCAAAGCTTGAGGACAGGAAAGTTAACTTACGTTTATTGAGCAGAGTTCTAGAGAAGTCATGATACATCACTTCTTCAGTGATTAAAAGACCCTGCTAATCTTGACTTTAATAGGGGAAATTTTCCATTGGTGGGTCTGGCTCAGAGGTAGGTTTCAGCAGGTTCTGACCAGTTCTGGAGAACTTGTAGTGGAAATTTTGAGTAGTTTTGAGAACTGGTAAATACCATCTCTGACTAGCCCTGCCCCCATCTATTCTCTGCCTCCCAAGTCCCAGTTGATTGGGAGGAAATGGGGATTTTGCAGTAACCTTCCCCTGGAGTGGAGAGGGAATGGAGATTTTACAGTATCCTTCTCCTACCACGGCCACCAAGCCATGTCCACCAAGCCACATCCACAGAACCGGTAATAAATTTTTTTTGAAACCTACCACTGGTGAGATAGCTTGATAGTGAGATATTAGGCATATATCGGTACATGAAATAGATAGATAGATAGATAGATAGATAGATAGATAGATAGATAGACAGACAGACAGACAGACATCTGTGAGGAAAGCAGCAACAAATTATTTCTACAATGCTGCTAACAGTGTATGGCAGTCTCCAGTCTATGAGCTTGATTCAAAAGCATTTTTTTTCTTTCGAAGACAAATTCATATTTCTCAAAATACAATGGGTTGCTGTTTTTTAATGGGTGTTATTTAATTTAGAATAACAATGTATGAACTTGATCTTCGATTGTCTGTAGTTGGACCAAAACAGAGGTTCATGCTCTAGATCTCTACAGTACTCATTTTTGCAATTAGGTTTCTGTGATGCTGTGAAGAAGATACCCTTCATGTTTTCATATGGCTGCCATTCTCTGAGAAAGGGTTTTTATTTTCTGTTTTGGTAAAGGGATGTCCCTTAACACAGGACAGCTGGGGAACAACAACAGAAGGCCAAGAAGGAAAAGAAAAGGACAAAAAGGAGCAAGTGAAGTGGGAGGAAGGGAACAGAGAGCGTCAGCACTGAGAGAGTTGTCCCACTAGCAGATAAAAGCTACATTACATGAAATTAATGGAAGCTGTCTGAGACATACATGAATCAATGTTTCAGCACTGAGAAACCAGCACAAAAGAATAAAGAAATCTGAGCACTAACTATATCTTCAAAGGTCTCCTATTTACCCTGCTATCTTGGGTAGGGAGACAACGGAGGGGAGACATAAAGGAGAGGGGAACAACTGCTGTGACTGAATGAATGAGACCATATGAGTGATATTGGTACCGTATGCATTCTATTTAGCTGATATCAAACACAGTTTAATGAAAGTTAAATAGTTTCTGAGGAGTGCATGAGCTGGAACGGATTAGATTCCACAGAGGGGTCTGTCAGCATATTGCCGCTCACACATATTCCCTGCTCTGAACTGCCACAATTCCAGCACTCCATTAGCAATACACAAAAGGCTTCGGCAGATAGCGGGCAGAGGCAAGTACCGCCATATTGGGAAGAAATAATGAAATAAAAAGCCGGCACAGGATGAAGATTTTCTTGGACGCACTCATCTGAAACCAGATTTCTGCCATTCAAATGGTGATAAGACCCGTGGGAGGTGGGGAGATATAATAATAATTAAAATAATCTCTGCTTTTATTTGCTAAAAGCAAGTGGCAGGGCTATCCTTTCTACAATTAATTGTACAGCACCTAATTTTTTTGATTTTGGTACATTATAGTCTGTAGGATTAATGCCATGACTTGCAATATTTTGGCTAATAATAATTTAAAAAAAACTTTTGCATATTTTAGAGGCACTGTTTGATACTCTTCAGCCACGATTAAAAGTAAGCAAAGTTAGATATGTTCATCAAAATTAAGGAGGTTTAATTGCAATAGTTTAAATAGATTCCAGAGGATGGTAGAGGACAGGAAGGCCTGGAGGAACATTGTCCATGGGGTCATGATGGGTCGGACACGACTTTGCAACTAACAACAAAATTGCAATAGATCACAACCTCTTTGGTGTTATACTCTAGAATTACATGTACATGGTATTCATGTTTATGCAGCAGAGATCACAATTTATTGCCTATCAAAGTCCTCTTCTCTCCCATGACTGGCTTTCAGGATGTTCACCCAAATACCTATGAGTCAGGGGTGGATTCTACTTACCTCTACTACTGGTTCTAAAGGTGCACGCGCTTCGCGTGTGGTCAGCATGCATGGCGCGCACGTCTGGCTCACATGCGCACTTCGTGCATGCACGCCCCAAATGGGCGCTCCTACACATGCGCAGAAGCTTTTTTTGATGAAAAAACATCCAAAAAAGCTTTCTGCGCATGCGCGCAAGCACACTCCGCGTGCTCTGCACGTGGACCGGTAAGTATGGGCGCCCGGGGGGGCGGCGGTCTGGGAAGTGTAGAACTGGTTTGGTAACATCACAGCGTCACCACTACCTATTCGCGCGAACCGGACTGAACTGGGGGCAACCCACCACTGCTATGAATAGTTTCCCCAAACAGAAGGGCAAACCTGAGGTTTACATATATTTCCCAGGAATATAGGAAAGAACAGGAAGAACATATATACTGGTATTATGTTCTTTCCTGTTTACTGTTTACTGATGCTTTTGTATTAAGAATTTGTGAAGAACTATTGCAATCTTTCTTTGGACTATATTTTAACCGATTAATTCTATTATCTTAAGTTAAAGGCATTGATGCCTTTGTTTATTTCAAATGTTGAATCCTATTTCAGAAGGGAATGCGTGGACCTAGGACAGTTAAACACATTTCCTTGATCAAAGAATTAAAGCAAGCATCCTAATATGATGCTATTGCCAGTATGCTATGGTATGCATCGCCTAAGAACTGGCTAAGGACAGATAAGGGGTGAAATTCATCTTCAACTTTGTTCCCCTCCTTTGATTAGATCTCCTTTCTTGGGAACCTTTTGTTCTTTTCTCTTTGGTCGTTTCCAAATGCCAGAAATGGCTACTAGTATATTCCCAGGGGTGGGCTGCTGGGTGTTTGTAGGGGTTCGGGAGAACCTCTAGCTAACATTCTGTGCAGTTTGGAGAACCCCCCCCCAAATCTCACACCTGGCAGGCTCC